>RWGY01000699.1:0-29759 GCA_007726485.1 Eragrostis curvula | reverse complement strand
TGGGAACCCAGATTACATCAAAACATCATGGGAAGTGAAAACGAGCACTTCGCGCGCCATTTGGTGCGCTTTGCACGAAAGCACTAATGCACCGATTTCATCGTCCGCAAGTAAACTCATGTTTTTTATGTGTTTCCTATGGGAAACCATCCAATTACATCAAAAACATCATCACAAGTGAAAACGAGCGCTTCAACACCGTTTTGGTGCGTTGCACGAAACAGCACTAAGCACAATACGGCTCCGGAACATCCCGTTTGTATCGTCCGCAAGTAAACTCATGTTTTTATGTGTTTTCCTATGGGAACATCAATTACATCAAAACATCATCACAAGTGAAAATGAGCGCATTCAACACTGTTTTGGTGCTGTTTGCACGAAAAAGCACTAATGCACCAATACGGCTCCGAAATATCCCGGTTTGCATTGTCCGCAACTAACTCAAGTGTTTGTGTGTTTCCTATGGGAACCATCCAATTACATCAAAACATCATCACGAGTGAAATCGAGCACTTCGCGCGCCATTTTGGTGCGTTTTGCACGAAACAGCACTAATGCACCAAAATGGCTCTGGAACATCCGGTTTGCATTGTCCGGAAGTAAACTCATGTTTTTGTGTGTTTTCCTATGGGAACCATAGAATTACATCAAAACATCATGTGGAGTGAAAACGAGCACTTCGCGCGCCGTTTTAGTGCGTTTTGCACGAAACAGCACTAATGCACCGATACGGCTCCGAAACATCCCGATTTGCATAGTCCGCAAGTAAACTTATGTTTTTATGTGTTTTTCCTAAGGGAACCTCCAATTACATCAAAACATCATCACAAGTAAAAACAAACGCTTTCAACACCGTTTTGGTGCTGTTTGCACGAAACAGCACTAATGCACCAATACGGCGTGTGCATCGTCCGCAAGTAAACTCATGTTTTTATGTGTTTTCCTATGGGAACCATAGAATTACATCAAAACATCATCACAAGTGAAAATGAGCGATTCGCGTGACGTTTTGGTGCGTTTTGTACGAAACAACACTAATGCAACCAATACGACTCCGGAACATCCGGTTTGCATTGTCCGGAAGTAAACTCATGTTTTTGTCTGTTTTCGTACGGGAACCATAGAATTGCACCAAAACATCATTTGGAGTGAAAACGAGCGCTTCACGATCCGTTTTGTGCGTTTTGCATGAAAAAGCACTAATGCACCAATATGGCTCCGAACTATCCTGGTTTGCATTGTCCGCAAGTAAACTCAAGTGTTTGTGTGTTTCCTATGGGAACCATCCAATTACATCAAAACATCATCACGAGTGAAATCGAGCACTTCGCGCGCCATTTTGGTACATTTTGCACGAAACAGCACTAATGCACCAAAAGGGCTCCGGAATATCCGGCTTGCATTGTCCGGAAGTAAACTCATGTTTTTTTGTGTTTTCCTATGGGAACCATAGAATTACATCAAAATATCATCTGGAGTGAAAACGAGCACTTCGCGCGCCATTTTGGTGCGTTTTGCACGAAACAGCACTAATGCACCAATACGGCTCCGGAATATCCCGGTTTGCATCGTCCGCAAGTAAACTCATGTTTTTTAGTGTTTTCCTATGGGAACAGTCCAATTACATAAAAACATCATCACAAGTGAAAACGAGCGCTTTCAACACCGTTTTGGTGGAGTTTGCACGAAACAGCACTAATGCACCAATACGGCTCCGGAACATCCCAGTTTGCATCGTCCGCAAGTAAACTCATGTTTTTATGTGTTTTCCTATGGGAACCATTCAATTACATCAAAACATCATCACAAGTGAAAATGAGCGCATTCAACACTGTTTTGGTGCTGTTTGCACAAAAAGCACTAATGCACCAATACGGCTCCGAAATATCCCGGTTTGCATTGTCCGCAACTAAACTCAAGTGTTTGTGTGTTTCCTATGGGAACCATCCAATTACATCAAAACATCATCACGAGTGAAATCGAGCACTTCGCGCGCCATTTTGGTACATTTTGCACGAAACAGCACTAATGCACCAAAAGGGCTCCGGAATATCCGGCTTGCATTGTCCGGAAGTAAACTCATGTTTTTTTGTGTTTTCCTATGGGAACCATAGAATTACATCAAAATATCATCTGGAGTGAAAACGAGCACTTCGCGCGCCATTTTGGTGCGTTTTGCACGAAACAGCACTAATGCACCAATACGGCTCCGGAATATCCCGGTTTGCATCGTCCGCAAGTAAACTCATGTTTTTTAGTGTTTTCCTATGGGAACAGTCCAATTACATAAAAACATCATCACAAGTGAAAACGAGCGCTTTCAACACCGTTTTGGTGGAGTTTGCACGAAACAGCACTAATGCACCAATACGGCTCCGGAACATCCCAGTTTGCATCGTCCGCAAGTAAACTCATGTTTTTATGTGTTTTCCTATGGGAACCATTCAATTACATCAAAACATCATCACAAGTGAAAATGAGCGCATTCAACACTGTTTTGGTGCTGTTTGCACAAAAAGCACTAATGCACCAATACGGCTCCGAAATATCCCGGTTTGCATTGTCCGCAACTAAACTCAAGTGTTTGTGTGTTTCCTATGGGAACCATCCAATTACATCAAAACATCATCACGAGTGAAATCGAGCACTTCGCGCGCCATTTTGGTGCGTTTTGCACGAAACAGCACTAATGCACCAAAATGGCTCTGGAACATCCGGTTTCCATTGTCCGGAAATAAACTCATGTTTTTGTGTGTTTTCCTATGGGAACAATAGAATTACATCAAAACATCATGTGGAGTGAAAACGAGCACTTCGCGCGCCTTTTTAGTGCGTTTTGCACGAAACAGCACTAATGCACCGATACGGCTCCGAAACATCCCGATTTGCATAGTCCGCAAGTAAACTTATGTTTTTATGTGTTTTCCTAAGGGAACCTCCAATTACATCAAAACATCATCACAAGTAAAAACAAACGCTTTCAACACCGTTTTGGTGCTGTTTGCACGAAACAGCACTAATGCACCAATACGGCGTGTGCATCGTCCGCAAGTAAACTCATGTTTTTATGTGTTTTCCTATGGGAACCATAGAATTACATCAAAACATCATCACAAGTGAAAATGAGCGACTCGCGTGACGTTTTGGTGCGTTTTGTACGAAACAACACTAATGCACCAATACGACTCCGGAACATCCGGTTTGCATTGTCCGGAAGTAAACTCATGTTTTTGTCTGTTTTCGTACGGGAACCATAGAATTGCACCAAAACATCATTTGGAGTGAAAACGAGCGCTTCACGATCCGTTTTGTGCGTTTTGCATGAAAAAGCACTAATGCACCAATATGGCTCCGAACTATCCTGGTTTGCATTGTCCGCAAGTAAACTCAAGTGTTTGTGTGTTTCCTATGGGAACCATCCAATTACATCAAAACATCATCACGAGTGAAATCGAGCACTTCGCGCGCCATTTTGGTACATTTTGCACGAAACAGCACTAATGCACCAAAATGGCTCCGGAATATCCGGCTTGCATTGTCCGGAAGTAAACTCATGTTTTTTTGTGTTTTCCTATGGGAACCATAGAATTACATCAAAATATCATCTGGAGTGAAAACGAGCACTTCGCGCGCCATTTTGGTGCGTTTTGCACGAAACAGCACTAATGCACCAATACGGCTCCGGAATATCCCGGTTTGCATCGTCCGCAAGTAAACTCATGTTTTTTAGTGTTTTCCTATGGGAACAGTCCAATTACATAAAAACATCATCACAAGTGAAAACGAGCGCTTTCAACACCGTTTTGGTGGAGTTTGCACGAAACAGCACTAATGCACCAATACGGCTCCGGAACATCCCAGTTTGCATCGTCCGCAAGTAAACTCATGTTTTTATGTGTTTTCCTATGGGAACCATTCAATTACATCAAAACATCATCACAAGTGAAAATGAGCGCATTCAACACTGTTTTGGTGCTGTTTGCACAAAAAGCACTAATGCACCAATACGGCTCCGAAATATCCCGGTTTGCATTGTCCGCAACTAAACTCAAGTGTTTGTGTGTTTCCTATGGGAACCATCCAATTACATCAAAACATCATCACGAGTGAAATCGAGCACTTCGCGCGCCATTTTGGTACATTTTGCACGAAACAGCACTAATGCACCAAAAGGGCTCCGGAATATCCGGCTTGCATTGTCCGGAAGTAAACTCATGTTTTTTTGTGTTTTCCTATGGGAACCATAGAATTACATCAAAATATCATCTGGAGTGAAAACGAGCACTTCGCGCGCCATTTTGGTGCGTTTTGCACGAAATAGCACTAATGCACCAATACGGCTCCGGAATATCCCGGTTTGCATCGTCCGCAAGTAAACTTATTTTTTTAGTGTTTTCCTATGGGAACATCAATTAACATAAAAACATCATCACAAGTGAAAACGAGCGCTTTCAACACCGTTTTGGTGGAGTTTGCACGAAACAGCACTAATGCACCAATACGGCTCCGGAACATCCCAGTTTGCATCGTCCGCAAGTAAACTCATGTTTTTATGTGTTTTCCTATGGGAACCATTCAATTACATCAAAACATCATCACAAGTGAAAATGAGCGCATTCAACACTGTTTTGGTGCTGTTTGCACAAAAAGCACTAATGCACCAATACGGCTCCGAAATATCCCCGGTTTGCATTGTCCGCAACTAAACTCAAGTGTTTGTGTGTTTCCTATGGGACCATCCAAAAAGCACTAATGCACCAATACGGCTCCGAAATATCCCGGTTTGCATTGTCCGCAACTAAACTCAAGTGTTTGTGTGTTTCCTATGGGAACCATCCAATTACATCAAAACATCATCACGAGTGAAATCGAGCACTTCGCGCGCCATTTTGGTGCGTTTTGCACGAAACAGCACTAATGCACCAAAATGGCTCTGGAACATCCGGTTTCCATTGTCCGGAAATAAACTCATGTTTTTGTGTGTTTTCCTATGGGAACAATAGAATTACATCAAAACATCATGTGGAGTGAAAACGAGCACTTCGCGCGCCTTTTTAGTGCGTTTTGCACGAAACAGCACTAATGCACCGATACGGCTCCGAAACATCCCGATTTGCATAGTCCGCAAGTAAACTTATGTTTTTATGTGTTTTCCTAAGGGAACCTCCAATTACATCAAAACATCATCACAAGTAAAAACAAACGCTTTCAACACCGTTTTGGTGCTGTTTGCACGAAACAGCACTAATGCACCAATACGGCGTGTGCATCGTCCGCAAGTAAACTCATGTTTTTATGTGTTTTCCTATGGGAACCATAGAATTACATCAAAACATCATCACAAGTGAAAATGAGCGATTCGCGTGACGTTTTGGTGCGTTTTGTACGAAACAACACTAATGCACCAATACGACTCCGGAACATCCGGTTTGCATTGTCCGGAAGTAAACTCATGTTTTTGTCTGTTTTCGTACGGGAACCATAGAATTGCACCAAAACATCATTTGGAGTGAAAACGAGCGCTTCACGATCCGTTTTGTGCGTTTTGCATGAAAAAGCACTAATGCACCAATATGGCTCCGAAATATCCTGGTTTGCATTGTCCGCAAGTAAACTCAAGTGTTTGTGTGTTTCCTATGGGAACCATCCAATTACATCAAAACATCATCACGAGTGAAATCGAGCACTTCGCGCGCCATTTTGGTACATTTTGCACGAAACAGCACTAATGCACCAAAATGGCTCCGGAATATCCGGCTTGCATTGTCCGGAAGTAAACTCATGTTTTTTTGTGTTTTCCTATGGGAACCATAGAATTACATCAAAATATCATCTGGAGTGAAAACGAGCACTTCGCGCGCCATTTTGGTGCGTTTTGCACGAAACAGCACTAATGCACCAATACGGCTCCGGAATATCCCGGTTTGCATCGTCCGCAAGTAAACTCATGTTTTTTAGTGTTTTCCTATGGGAACAGTCCAATTACATAAAAACATCATCACAAGTGAAAACGAGCGCTTTCAACACCGTTTTGGTGGAGTTTGCACGAAACAGCACTAATGCACCAATACGGCTCCGGAACATCCCAGTTTGCATCGTCCGCAAGTAAACTCATGTTTTTATGTGTTTTCCTATGGGAACCATTCAATTACATCAAAACATCATCACAAGTGAAAATGAGCGCATTCAACACTGTTTTGGTGCTGTTTGCACAAAAAGCACTAATGCACCAATACGGCTCCGAAATATCCCGGTTTGCATTGTCCGCAACTAAACTCAAGTGTTTGTGTGTTTCCTATGGGAACCATCCAATTACATCAAAACATCATCACGAGTGAAATCGAGCACTTCGCGCGCCATTTTGGTGCGTTTTGCACGAAACAGCACTAATGCACCAAAATGGCTCTGGAACATCCGGTTTGCATTGTCCGGAAATAAACTCATGTTTTTGTGTGTTTTCCTATGGGAACAATAGAATTACATCAAAACATCATGTGGAGTGAAAACGAGCACTTCGCGCGCCGTTTTAGTGCGTTTTGCACGAAACAGCACTAATGCACCGATACGGCTCCGAAACATCCCGATTTGCATAGTCCGCAAGTAAACTTATGTTTTTATGTGTTTTCCTAAGGGAACCTCCAATTACATCAAAACATCATCACAAGTAAAAACAAGCGCTTTCAACACCGTTTTGGTGCTGTTTGCACGAAACAGCACTAATGCACCAATACGGCGTGTGCATCGTCCGCAAGTAAACTCATGTTTTTATGTGTTTTCCTATGGGAACCATAGAATTACATCAAAACATCATCACAAGTGAAAATGAGCGATTCGCGTGACGTTTTGGTGCGTTTTGTACGAAACAACACTAATGCACCAATACGACTCCGGAACATCCGGTTTGCATTGTCCGGAAGTAAACTCATGTTTTTGTCTGTTTTCGTACGGGAACCATAGAATTGCACCAAAACATCATTTGGAGTGAAAACGAGCGCTTCACGATCCGTTTTGTGCGTTTTGCATGAAAAAGCACTAATGCACCAATATGGCTCCGAAATATCCTGGTTTGCATTGTCCGCAAGTAAACTCAAGTGTTTGTGTGTTTCCTATGGGAACCATCCAATTACATCAAAACATCATCACGAGTGAAATCGAGCACTTCGCGCGCCATTTTGGTACATTTTGCACGAAACAGCACTAATGCACCAAAATGGCTCCGGAATATCCGGCTTGCATTGTCCGGAAGTAAACTCATGTTTTTTTGTGTTTTCCTATGGGAACCATAGAATTACATCAAAATATCATCTGGAGTGAAAACGAGCACTTCGCGCGCCATTTTGGTGCGTTTTGCACGAAACAGCACTAATGCACCAATACGGCTCCGGAATATCCCGGTTTGCATCGTCCGCAAGTAAACTCATGTTTTTTAGTGTTTTCCTATGGGAACAATCCAATTACATAAAAACATCATCACAAGTGAAAACGAGCGCTTTCAACACCGTTTTGGTGGAGTTTGCACGAAACAGCACTAATGCACCAATACGGCTCCGGAACATCCCAGTTTGCATCGTCCGCAAGTAAACTCATGTTTTTATGTGTTTTCCTATGGGAACCATTCAATTACATCAAAACATCATCACAAGTGAAAATGAGCGCATTCAACACTGTTTTGGTGCTGTTTGCACAAAAAGCACTAATGCACCAATACGGCTCCGAAATATCCCGGTTTGCATTGTCCGCAACTAAACTCAAGTGTTTGTGTGTTTCCTATGGGAACCATCCAATTACATCAAAACATCATCACGAGTGAAATCGAGCACTTCGCGCGCCATTTTGGTGCGTTTTGCACGAAACAGCACTAATGCACCAAAATGGCTCTGGAACATCCGGTTTGCATTGTCCGGAAATAAACTCATGTTTTTGTGTGTTTTCCTATGGGAACAATAGAATTACATCAAAACATCATGTGGAGTGAAAACGAGCACTTCGCGCGCCGTTTTAGTGCGTTTTGCACGAAACAGCACTAATGCACCGATACGGCTCCGAAACATCCCGATTTGCATAGTCCGCAAGTAAACTTATGTTTTTATGTGTTTTCCTAAGGGAACCTCCAATTACATCAAAACATCATCACAAGTAAAAACAAACGCTTTCAACACCGTTTTGGTGCTGTTTGCACGAAACAGCACTAATGCACCAATACGGCGTGTGCATCGTCCGCAAGTAAACTCATGTTTTTATGTGTTTTCCTATGGGAACCATAGAATTACATCAAAACATCATCACAAGTGAAAATGAGCGATTCGCGTGACGTTTTGGTGCGTTTTGTACGAAACAACACTAATGCACCAATACGACTCCGGAACATCCGGTTTGCATTGTCCGGAAGTAAACTCATGTTTTTGTCTGTTTTCGTACGGGAACCATAGAATTGCACCAAAACATCATTTGGAGTGAAAACGAGCGCTTCACGATCCGTTTTGTGCGTTTTGCATGAAAAAGCACTAATGCACCAATATGGCTCCGAAATATCCTGGTTTGCATTGTCCGCAAGTAAACTCAAGTGTTTGTGTGTTTCCTATGGGAACCATCCAATTACATCAAAACATCATCACGAGTGAAATCGAGCACTTCGCGCGCCATTTTGGTACATTTTGCACGAAACAGCACTAATGCACCAAAATGGCTCCGGAATATCCGGCTTGCATTGTCCGGAAGTAAACTCATGTTTTTTTGTGTTTTCCTATGGGAACCATAGAATTACATCAAAATATCATCTGGAGTGAAAACGAGCACTTCGCGCGCCATTTTGGTGCGTTTTGCACGAAACAGCACTAATGCACCAATACGGCTCCGGAATATCCCGGTTTGCATCGTCCGCAAGTAAACTCATGTTTTTTAGTGTTTTCCTATGGGAACAATCCAATTACATAAAAACATCATCACAAGTGAAAACGAGCGCTTTCAACACCGTTTTGGTGGAGTTTGCACGAAACAGCACTAATGCACCAATACGGCTCCGGAACATCCCAGTTTGCATCGTCCGCAAGTAAACTCATGTTTTTATGTGTTTTCCTATGGGAACCATTCAATTACATCAAAACATCATCACAAGTGAAAATGAGCGCATTCAACACTGTTTTGGTGCTGTTTGCACAAAAAGCACTAATGCACCAATACGGCTCCGAAATATCCCGGTTTGCATTGTCCGCAACTAAACTCAAGTGTTTGTGTGTTTCCTATGGGAACCATCCAATTACATCAAAACATCATCACGAGTGAAATCGAGCACTTCGCGCGCCATTTTGGTGCGTTTTGCACGAAACAGCACTAATGCACCAAAATGGCTCTGGAACATCCGGTTTCCATTGTCCGGAAATAAACTCATGTTTTTGTGTGTTTTCCTATGGGAACAATAGAATTACATCAAAACATCATGTGGAGTGAAAACGAGCACTTCGCGCGCCGTTTTAGTGCGTTTTGCACGAAACAGCACTAATGCACCGATACGGCTCCGAAACATCCCGATTTGCATAGTCCGCAAGTAAACTTATGTTTTTATGTGTTTTCCTAAGGGAACCTCCAATTACATCAAAACATCATCACAAGTAAAAACAAACGCTTTCAACACCGTTTTGGTGCTGTTTGCACGAAACAGCACTAATGCACCAATACGGCGTGTGCATCGTCCGCAAGTAAACTCATGTTTTTATGTGTTTTCCTATGGGAACCATAGAATTACATCAAAACATCATCACAAGTGAAAATGAGCGATTCGCGTGACGTTTTGGTGCGTTTTGTACGAAACAACACTAATGCACCAATACGACTCCGGAACATCCGGTTTGCATTGTCCGGAAGTAAACTCATGTTTTTGTCTGTTTTCGTACGGGAACCATAGAATTGCACCAAAACATCATTTGGAGTGAAAACGAGCGCTTCACGATCCGTTTTGTGCGTTTTGCATGAAAAAGCACTAATGCACCAATATGGCTCCGAAATATCCTGGTTTGCATTGTCCGCAAGTAAACTCAAGTGTTTGTGTGTTTCCTATGGGAACCATCCAATTACATCAAAACATCATCACGAGTGAAATCGAGCACTTCGCGCGCCATTTTGGTACATTTTGCACGAAACAGCACTAATGCACCAAAATGGCTCCGGAATATCCGGCTTGCATTGTCCGGAAGTAAACTCATGTTTTTTTGTGTTTTCCTATGGGAACCATAGAATTACATCAAAATATCATCTGGAGTGAAAACGAGCACTTCGCGCGCCATTTTGGTGCGTTTTGCACGAAACAGCACTAATGCACCAATACGGCTCCGGAATATCCCGGTTTGCATCGTCCGCAAGTAAACTCATGTTTTTTAGTGTTTTCCTATGGGAACAATCCAATTACATAAAAACATCATCACAAGTGAAAACGAGCGCTTTCAACACCGTTTTGGTGGAGTTTGCACGAAACAGCACTAATGCACCAATACGGCTCCGGAACATCCCAGTTTGCATCGTCCGCAAGTAAACTCATGTTTTTATGTGTTTTCCTATGGGAACCATTCAATTACATCAAAACATCATCACAAGTGAAAATGAGCGCATTCAACACTGTTTTGGTGCTGTTTGCACAAAAAGCACTAATGCACCAATACGGCTCCGAAATATCCCGGTTTGCATTGTCCGCAACTAAACTCAAGTGTTTGTGTGTTTCCTATGGGAACCATCCAATTACATCAAAACATCATCACGAGTGAAATCGAGCACTTCGCGCGCCATTTTGGTGCGTTTTGCACGAAACAGCACTAATGCACCAAAATGGCTCCGGAACATCCGGTTTGCATTGTCCGGAAGTAAACTCATGTTTTTGTGTGTTTTCCTATGGGAACCATAGAATTACATCAAAACATCATGTGGAGTGAAAACGAGCACTTCGCGCGCCGTTTTAGTGCGTTTTGCACGAAATAGCACTAATGCACCGATACGCCTCCGAAACATCCCGATTTGCATAGTCCGCAAGTAAACTCATATTTTTATGTGTTTTCCTATGGGAACCATCCAATTACATCAAAACATCATTACAAGTGAAAACGAGCGCTTTCAACATCGTTTTGATACTGTTTGCACGAAACAGCACTAATGCACCAATACGGCTCCGGAACATCCCAGTTTGCATCGTCGCAAGTAAACTCATGTTTTTATGTGTTTTCCTATGGGAACCATCCAATTACATCAAAACATCATCACAAGTGAAAATGAGCGCATTCAATACTGTTTTGGTGCTGTTTGCACGAAAAAGCACTAATGCACCAATACGGCTCGAAATATCCCGGTTTGCATTGTCCGCAAGTAAACTCAAGTGTTTTTGTGTTTTCCTATAGGAACCATCTAATTACATCAAAACATCATCACGACTGAAATCGAGCGCTTCGCGCGCCATTTTGGTGTATTTTGCACGAAACAACACTAATGCACCAAAATGGCTCCGGAACATCCGGTTTGCATTGTCCGGAAGTAAACTCATGTTTTTGTGTGTTTTCCTATGGGAACCATAGAATTACATCAAAACATCATGTGGAGTTAAAACGAGAACTTCGCGCGCCATTCTGGTGCGCTTTGCACGAAACAACACTTTTACATCGTCCTCAAGTAAACTCATGTTTTTATGTGTTTTCCTATGGGAACCATCCAATTACATCAAAACATCATCACAAGTGAAAACGAGCGCTTTCAACACCGTTTTGGTGCTGTTTGCACGAAACAGCACTAATGCACCAAAATGGCTCTGGAACATCCGGTTTGCATTGTCCGGAAGTAAACTCATGTTTTTATGTGTTTTCCTATGGGAACCATAGAATTACATCAAAACATCATGTGGAGTAGAAAACGAGCACTTCGCGCGCCGTTTTAGTGCGCTTTGCACGAAATAGCACTAATGCACCGATACGGCTCCGAAACATCCCAGTTTGCATCGTTCGCAAGTAAACTCATGTTTTTATGTGTTTTCCTATGGGAACCATCCAATTACATCAAAACATCATCACAAGTGAAAATGAGCGCATTCAATACTGTTTTGGTGCTGTTTGCACGAAAAAGCACTAATGCACCAATACGGCTCTGAAATATCACGGTTTGCATTGTCCGTAAGTAAATTCAAGTGTTTTTGTGTTTTCCTATGGGAACCATCCAATTACATCAAAACATCATCACGAGTGAAATTGAGCGCTTCGCGCGCCATTTTGGTACATTTTGCACGAAACAGCACTAATGCACCAAAATGGCTCCGGAATATCCGGCTTGCATTGTCCGGAAGTAAACTCATGTTTTTGTGTGTTTTCCTATGGGAACCATAGAATTACATCAAAATATCATCTGGAGTGAAAACGAGCACTTCGCGCGCCATTTTGGTGCGTTTTGCACGAAACAGCACTAATGCACCAATACGGCTCCGGAATATCCCGGTTTGCATCGTCCGCAAGTAAACTCATGTTTTTATGTGTTTTCCTATGGGAACATCCAATTACATCAAAACATCATCACAAGTGAAAACGAGCGCTTTCAACACCGTTTTGGTGCTGTTTGCACGAAACAGCACTAATGCACCAATACGGCTCCGGAACATCCCAGTTTGCATCGTCCGCAAGTAAACTCATGTTTTTATGTGTTTTCCTATGGGAACCATTCAATTACATCAAAACATCATCACAAGTGAAAATGAGCGCATTCAACACTGTTTTGGTGCTGTTTGCACGAAAAAGCACTAATGCACCAATACGGCTCCGAAATATCTCGGTTTGCATTGTCCGCAACTAAACTCAAGTGTTTGTGTGTTTTCCTATGGGAACCATCCAATTACATCAAAACATCATCACGAGTGAAATCGAGAACTTCGCGCGCCATTTTGGTGCATTTTGCACGAAACAGCACTAATGCACCAAAATGGCTCTGGAACATCCGGTTTGCATTGTCCGGAAATAAACTCATGTTTTTGTGTGTTTTCCTATGGGAACCATAGAATTACATCAAAACATCATGTGGAGTGAAAACGAGCACTTCGCGCGCCGTTTTAGTGCGTTTTGCACGAAACAGCACTAATGCACCGATACGGCTCCGAAACATCCCGATTTGCATAGTCCGCAAGTAAACTTATGTTTTTATGTGTTTTCCTAAGGGAACCTCCAATTACATCAAAACATCATCACAAGTAAAAACAAACGCTTTCAACACCGTTTTGGTGCTGTTTGCACGAAACAGCACTAATGCACCAATACGGCGTGTGCATCGTCCGCAAGTAAACTCATGTTTTTATGTGTTTTCCTATGGGAACCATAGAATTACATCAAAACATCATCACAAGTGAAAATGAGCGATTCGCGTGACGTTTTGGTGCGTTTTGTACGAAACAACACTAATGCACCAATACGACTCCGGAACATCCGGTTTGCATTGTCCGGAAGTAAACTCATGTTTTTGTCTGTTTTCGTACGGGAACCATAGAATTGCACCAAAACATCATTTGGAGTGAAAACGAGCGCTTCACGATCCGTTTTGTGCGTTTTGCATGAAAAAGCACTAATGCACCAATATGGCTCCGAAATATCCAGGTTTGCATTGTCCGCAAGTAAACTCAAGTGTTTGTGTGTTTCCTATGGGAACCATCCAATTACATCAAAACATCATCACGAGTGAAATCGAGCACTTCGTGCGCCATTTTGGTACATTTTGCACGAAACAACACTAATGCACCAAAATGGCTCCGGAACGTCCGGTTTGCATTGTCCGGAAGTAAACTCATGTTTTTGTGTGTTTTTCTATGGGAACCATAGAATTACATCAAAACATCATGTGGAGTTAAAACGAGAACTTCGCGCGCCATTTTGGTGCGCTTTGCACGAAACAACACTTTTACATCGTCCTCAAGTAAACTCATGTTTTTATGTGTTTTCCTATGGGAACCATCCAATTACATCAAAACATCATCACAAGTGAAAACGAGCGCTTTCAACACCGTTTTGGTGCTGTTTGCACGAAACAGCACTAATGCACCAAAATGGCTCCGGAACATCTGGTTTGCATTGTCCGGAAGTAAACTCATGTTTTTGTGTGTTTTCCTATGGGAACAATATAATTCCATCAAAACATCATGTGGAGTGAAAACGAGCACTTCGCGCGCCATTTTGGTGCGCTTTGCACGAAACAGCACTAATGCACCAATACGGCTCCGGAACATCCCAGTTTGCATAGTCCGCAAGTAAACTGATGTTTTTATGTGTTTTCCTAAGGGAACCATCCAATTACATCAAAACATCATCACAAGTTAAAACGAGCGCTTTCAACACCGTTTTGGTGCTGTTTGCACGAAACAGCACTAATGCACCAAAATGGCTCCGGAACATCCGGTTTGCATTGTCCGGAAGTAAACTCATGTTTTTTTGTGTTTTCCTATGGGAACCATATAATTACATCAAAACATCATCTGGAGTGAAAACGAGCACTTTCCGCACCATTTTGGTGCATTTTTCACGAAACAGCACTAATGCACCAATACGGATCCGGAACATCCCGGTTTGCATCGTCCGCAAGTATACTCATGTTTTTTAGTGTTTTCTTATGGGAACCATTCAATTACATAGAAACATCATCACAAGTGAAAACGAGCGCTTTCAACACCGTTTTGGTGCTGTTTGCACGAAACAGCACTAATGCACCAATACGGCTCCGGAACATCCCAAATTGCATCGTCCGCAAGTAAACTCATGTTTTTATGTGTTTTCCTATGGGAACCATCCAATTACATCAAAACATCATCACAAGTGAAAAGGAGCGCTTTCAACATCGTTTTGGTGCTGTTTGCATGAAAAAGGACTAATGCACTAATACGGCTCCGAAATATCCCGGTTTGCATTGTCCGCAAGTAAACTCAAGCGTTTGTGTGTTTTCCTATGGGAACCATCCAATTACATCAAAACATCATCACGAGTGAAATCGAGCACTTCGCGCTCCATTTTGGTGCGTTTTGCACGAAACATCACTAATGCACCAAAATGGCTCCGGAACATCCGGTTTGCATTGTCCGCAAGTAAACTCAAGTGTTTGTGTGTTTTCCTATGGGAACCATCCAATTACATCAAAACATCATCACTAGTGAAATCGAGCACTTCGCGCGCCATTTTGGTGCGTTTTGCACGAAACAGCACTAATGCACCAAAATGGCTCCGGAACATCCGGTTTGCATTGTCCGCAAGTAAACTCAAGTGTTTGTGTGTTTTCCTATGGGAACCATCCAATTACATCAAAACATCATCACGAGTGAAATCGAGCACTTCGCGCGCCATTTTGGTGCGTTTGGCACGAAATAGCACTAATGCACCGATACGGCTCCGGAACATCCCGATTTGCATAGTCCGCAAGTAAACTCATGTTTTTATGTGTTTTCCTATGGGAACCATCCAATTACATCAAAACATCATCACAAGTGAAAACGAGCGATTCGCGTGATGTTTTGGTGTGTTTTGTACGAAACAACACTAATGCACCAATACGGCTCCGGAACATCTGGTTTGCGTTGTCCGGAAGTAAACTCATGTTTTTGTCTGTTTTCCTATGGTAACCATAGAATTACATCAAAACATCATGTGGAGTGAAAACGAGCACTTCTCGCGCTGTTTTAGTGCGTTTTGCACCAAACAGCACTAATGCACCGATACGGCTCCGAAACATCCCGATTTGCATAGTCCGCAAGTAAATTCATGTTTTTATGTGTTTTCCTATGGGAACCATCCAATTACATCAAAACATCATCACAAGTGAAAACGAGTGCTTTCAACATCGTTTTGGTGCTGTTGCACGAAACAGCACTAATGCACCAAAATGGCTCCGGAACATCCCGATTTGCATAGTCCGCAAGTAAACTCATGTTTTTTTGTGTTTTCCTATGGGAACCATAGAATTACATCAAAACATCATCTGGAGTGAAAACGAGCACTTTCCGCACCATTTTGGTGCATTTTTCACGAAACAGCACTAATGCACCAATACGGATCCGGAACATCCCGGTTTGCATCGTCCGCAAGTATACTCATTTTTTTTAGTGTTTTCTTATGGGAACCATTCAATTACATAGAAACATCATCACAAGTGAAAACGAGCGCTTTCAACACCGTTTTGGTGCTGTTTGCACGAAACAGCACTAATGCACCAATACGGCTCCGGAACATCCCAGTTTGCATCGTTCGCAAGTAAACTCATGTTTTTATGTGTTTTCCTATGGGAACCATCCAATTACATCAAAACATCATCACAAGTGAAAATGAGCGCATTCAATACTGTTTTGGTGCTGTTTGCACGAAAAAGCACTAATGCACCAATACGGCTCGAAATATCCCGGTTTGCATTGTCCGCAAGTAAACTCAAGTGTTTTTGTGTTTTCCTATAGGAACCATCTAATTACATCAAAACATCATCACGACTGAAATCGAGCGCTTCGCGCGCCATTTTGGTGTATTTTGCACGAAACAACACTAATGCACCAAAATGGCTCCGGAACATCCGGTTTGCATTGTCCGGAAGTAAACTCATGTTTTTGTGTGTTTTCCTATGGGAACCATAGAATTACATCAAAACATCATGTGGAGTTAAAACGAGAACTTCGCGCGCCATTCTGGTGCGCTTTGCACGAAACAACACTTTTACATCGTCCTCAAGTAAACTCATGTTTTTATGTGTTTTCCTATGGGAACCATCCAATTACATCAAAACATCATCACAAGTGAAAACGAGCGCTTTCAACACCGTTTTGGTGCTGTTTGCACGAAACAGCACTAATGCACCAAAATGGCTCTGGAACATCCGGTTTGCATTGTCCGGAAGTAAACTCATGTTTTTATGTGTTTTCCTATGGGAACCATAGAATTACATCAAAACATCATGTGGAGTGAAAACGAGCACTTCGCGCGCCATTTTGGTGCGCTTTGCACGAAACAGCACTAATGCACCGATACGGCTCCGAAACATCCCGATTTGCATAGTCCGCTAGTAAACTCATGTTTTTATGTGTTTTCCTATGGGAACCATCCAATTACATCAAAACATCATCACAAGTGAAAATGAGCGCATTCAATACTGTTTTGGTGCTGTTTGCACGAAAAAGCACTAATGCACCAATACGGCTCCGAAATATCTCGGTTTGCATTGTCCGCAAGTAAACTCAAGTGTTTGTGTGTTTTCCTATGGGAACCATCCAATTACATCAAAACATCATCACGAGTGAAATCGAGAACTTCGCGCGGCATTTTGGTGCATTTTGCACGAAACTGCACTAATGCACCAAAATGGCTCTGGAACATCCGGTTTGCATTGTCTGGAAATAAACTCATGTTTTTGTGTGTTTTCCTATGGGAACCATAGAATTACATCAAAACATCATGTGGAGTGAAAACGAGCACTTCGCGCGCCGTTTTAGTGCGTTTTGCACGAAACAGCACTAATGCACCGATACGGCTCCGAAACATCCCGATTTGCATAGTCCGCAAGTAAACTTATGTTTTTATGTGTTTTCCTAAGGGAACCTCCAATTACATCAAAACATCATCACAAGTAAAAACAAACGCTTTCAACACCGTTTTGGTGCTGTTTGCACGAAACAGCACTAATGCACCAATACGGCGTGTGCATCGTCCGCAAGTAAACTCATGTTTTTATGTGTTTTCCTATGGGAACCATAGAATTACATCAAAACATCATCACAAGTGAAAATGAGCGATTCGCGTGACGTTTTGGTGCGTTTTGTACGAAACAACACTAATGCACCAATACGACTCCGGAACATCCGGTTTGCATTGTCCGGAAGTAAACTCATGTTTTTGTCTGTTTTCGTACGGGAACCATAGAATTGCACCAAAACATCATTTCGAGTGAAAACGAGCGCTTCACGATCCGTTTTGTGCGTTTTGCATGAAAAAGCACTAATGCACCAATATGGCTCCGAAATATCCAGGTTTGCATTGTCCGCAAGTAAACTCAAGTGTTTGTGTGTTTCCTATGGGAACCATCCAATTACATCAAAACATCATCACGAGTGAAATCGAGCACTTCGTGCGCCATTTTGGTACATTTTGCACGAAACAACACTAATGCACCAAAATGGCTCCGGAACGTCCGGTTTGCATTGTCCGGAAGTAAACTCATGTTTTTGTGTGTTTTTCTATGGGAACCATAGAATTACATCAAAACATCATGTGGAGTTAAAACGAGAACTTCGCGCGCCATTTTGGTGCGCTTTGCACGAAACAACACTTTTACATCGTCCTCAAGTAAACTCATGTTTTTATGTGTTTTCCTATGGGAACCATCCAATTACATCAAAACATCATCACAAGTGAAAACGAGCGCTTTCAACACCGTTTTGGTGCTGTTTGCACGAAACAGCACTAATGCACCAAAATGGCTCCGGAACATCTGGTTTGCATTGTCCGGAAGTAAACTCATGTTTTTGTGTGTTTTCCTATGGGAACAATATAATTCCATCAAAACATCATGTGGAGTGAAAACGAGCACTTCGCGCGCCATTTTGGTGCGCTTTGCACGAAACAGCACTAATGCACCAATACGGCTCCGGAACATCCCAGTTTGCATAGTCCGCAAGTAAACTGATGTTTTTATGTGTTTTCCTAAGGGAACCATCCAATTACATCAAAACATCATCACAAGTTAAAACGAGCGCTTTCAACACCGTTTTGGTGCTGTTTGCACGAAACAGCACTAATGCACCAAAATGGCTCCGGAACATCCGGTTTGCATTGTCCGGAAGTAAACTCATGTTTTTTTGTGTTTTCCTATGGGAACCATATAATTACATCAAAACATCATCTGGAGTGAAAACGAGCACTTTCCGCACCATTTTGGTGCATTTTTCACGAAACAGCACTAATGCACCAATACGGATCCGGAACATCCCGGTTTGCATCGTCCGCAAGTATACTCATGTTTTTTAGTGTTTTCTTATGGGAACCATTCAATTACATAGAAACATCATCACAAGTGAAAACGAGCGCTTTCAACACCGTTTTGGTGCTGTTTGCACGAAACAGCACTAATGCACCAATACGGCTCCGGAACATCCCAAATTGCATCGTCCGCAAGTAAACTCATGTTTTTATGTGTTTTCCTATGGGAACCATCCAATTACATCAAAACATCATCACAAGTGAAAAGGAGCGCTTTCAACATCGTTTTGGTGCTGTTTGCATGAAAAAGGACTAATGCACTAATACGGCTCCGAAATATCCCGGTTTGCATTGTCCGCAAGTAAACTCAAGCGTTTGTGTGTTTTCCTATGGGAACCATCCAATTACATCAAAACATCATCACGAGTGAAATCGAGCACTTCGCGCTCCATTTTGGTGCGTTTTGCACGAAACATCACTAATGCACCAAAATGGCTCCGGAACATCCGGTTTGCATTGTCCGCAAGTAAACTCAAGTGTTTGTGTGTTTTCCTATGGGAACCATCCAATTACATCAAAACATCATCACTAGTGAAATCGAGCACTTCGCGCGCCATTTTGGTGCGTTTTGCACGAAACAGCACTAATGCACCAAAATGGCTCCGGAACATCCGGTTTGCATTGTCCGCAAGTAAACTCAAGTGTTTGTGTGTTTTCCTATGGGAACCATCCAATTACATCAAAACATCATCACGAGTGAAATCGAGCACTTCGCGCGCCATTTTGGTGCGTTTGGCACGAAATAGCACTAATGCACCGATACGGCTCCGGAACATCCCGATTTGCATAGTCCGCAAGTAAACTCATGTTTTTATGTGTTTTCCTATGGGAACCATCCAATTACATCAAAACATCATCACAAGTGAAAACGAGCGATTCGCGTGATGTTTTGGTGTGTTTTGTACGAAA
Organism: Eragrostis curvula; assembly: GCA_007726485.1. Lineage (NCBI taxonomy): Eukaryota > Viridiplantae > Streptophyta > Magnoliopsida > Poales > Poaceae > Eragrostis > Eragrostis curvula. The sequence continues at coordinate 9,849 of RWGY01000699.1, read as the reverse complement.
CAACACTAATGCACCAATACGGCTCCGGAACATCTGGTTTGCGTTGTCCGGAAGTAAACTCATGTTTTTGTCTGTTTTCCTATGGTAACCATAGAATTACATCAAAACATCATGTGGAGTGAAAACGAGCACTTCTCGCGCTGTTTTAGTGCGTTTTGCACCAAACAGCACTAATGCACCGATACGGCTCCGAAACATCCCGATTTGCATAGTCCGCAAGTAAATTCATGTTTTTATGTGTTTTCCTATGGGAACCATCCAATTACATCAAAACATCATCACAAGTGAAAACGAGTGCTTTCAACATCGTTTTGGTGCTGTTGCACGAAACAGCACTAATGCACCAAAATGGCTCCGGAACATCCCGATTTGCATAGTCCGCAAGTAAACTCATGTTTTTTTGTGTTTTCCTATGGGAACCATAGAATTACATCAAAACATCATCTGGAGTGAAAACGAGCACTTTCCGCACCATTTTGGTGCATTTTTCACGAAACAGCACTAATGCACCAATACGGATCCGGAACATCCCGGTTTGCATCGTCCGCAAGTATACTCATTTTTTTTAGTGTTTTCTTATGGGAACCATTCAATTACATAGAAACATCATCACAAGTGAAAACGAGCGCTTTCAACACCGTTTTGGTGCTGTTTGCACGAAACAGCACTAATGCACCAATACGGCTCCGGAACATCCCAAATTGCATCGTCCGCAAGTAAACTCATGTTTTTATGTGTTTTCCTATGGGAACCATCCAATTACATCAAAACATCATCACAAGTGAAAACGAGCGATTCGCGTGATGTTTTGGTGTGTTTTGTACGAAACAACACTAATGCACCAATACGGCTCCGGAACATCTGGTTTGCGTTGTCCGGAAGTAAACTCATGTTTTTGTGTTTTTTGCTATGGGAACCATAGAATTGCACCTAAACATCATCTGGAGTGAAAACGAGCGCTTCAAGGTCCGTTTTGGTGCGTTTTGCATGAAAAAGCACTAATGCACCAATACGGCTCCGAAATATCCTGGTTTGCATTGTCCGCAAGTAAACTCAAGTGTTTGTGTGTTTCCTATGGGAACCATCCAATTACAGCAAAACATCATCACGAGTGAAATCGACCACTTCGCGCGCCATTTTGGTGCATTTTGCACGAAACAGCACTAATGCACCAAAATGGCTCCGGAACATCCGGTTTGCATTGTGCGGAAGTAAACTCATGTTTTTGTCTGTTTTCCTATGGTAACCATAGAATTACATCAAAACATCATGTGGAGTGAAAACGAGCACTTCTCGCGCTGTTTTAGTGCGTTTTGCACCAAACAGCACTAATGCACCGATACGGCTCCGAAACATCCCGATTTGCATAGTCCACAAGTAAATTCATGTTTTTATGTGTTTTCCTATGGGAACCATCCAATTACATCAAAACATCATCACAAGTGAAAACGAGTGCTTTCAACATCGTTTTGGTGCTGTTGCACGAAACAGCACTAATGCACCAAAATGGCTCCGGAACATCCGGTTTGCATTGTCCGGAAGTAAACTCATGTTTTTGTGTGTTTTTCTATGGGAACCATAGAATTACATCAAAACATCATGTGGAGTTAAAACGAGAACTTCGCGCGCCATTTTGGTGCACTTTGCACGAAACAACACTTTTACATCGTCCTCAAGTAAACTCATGTTTTTATGTGTTTTCCTATGGGAACCATCCAATTACATCAAAACATCATCACAAGTGAAAACGAGCGCTTTCAACACCGTTTTGGTGCTGTTTGCACGAAACAGCACTAATGCACCAAAATGGCTCCGGAACATCTGGTTTGCATTGTCCGGAAGTAAACTCATGTTTTTGTGTGTTTTCCTATGGGAACAATATAATTCCATCAAAACATCATGTGGAGTGAAAACGAGCACTTCGCGCGCCATTTTGGTGTGCTTTGCACGAAACAGCATTAATGCACCAATACGGCTCCGGAACATCCCAGTTTGCATAGTCCGCAAGTAAACTTATGTTTTTATGTGTTTTCCTAAGGGAACCATCCAATTACCTCAAAACATCATCACAAGTTAAAACGAGCGCTTTCAACACCGTTTTGGTGCTGTTTGCACGAAACAGCACTAATGCACCAAAATGGCTCCGGAACATCCGGTTTGCATTGTCCGGAAGTAAACTCATGTTTTTTTGTGTTTTCCTATGGGAACCATAGAATTACATCAAAACATCATCTGGAGTGAAAACGAGCACTTTCCGCACCATTTTGGTGCATTTTGCACGAAACAGCACTAATGCACCAATACGGATCCGGAACATCCCGGTTTGCATCGTCCGCAAGTATACTCATGTTTTTTAGTGTTTTCTTATGGGAACCATTCAATTACATAGAAACATCATCACAAGTGAAAACGAGCGCTTTCAACACCGTTTTGGTGCTGTTTGCACGAAACAGCACTAATGCACCAATACGGCTCCGGAACATCCCAGTTTGCATCGTCCGCAAGTAAACTCATGTTTTTATGTGTTTTCCTATGGGAACCATCCAATTACATCAAAACATCATCACAAGTGAAAAGGAGCGCTTTCAACATCGTTTTGGTGCTGTTTGCATGAAAAAGGACTAATGCACTAATACGGCTCCGAAATATCCCGGTTTGCATTGTCCGCAAGTAAACTCAAGCGTTTGTGTGTTTTCCTATGGGAACCATCCAATTACATCAAAACATCATCACGAGTGAAATCGAGCACTTCGCGCTCCATTTTGGTGAGTTTTGCACGAAACATCACTAATGCACCAAAATGGCTCCGGAACATCCGGTTTGCATTGTCCGCAAGTAAACTCAAGTGTTTTTGTGTTTTCCTATGGGAACCATCCAATTACATCAAAACATCATCACGAGTGAAATCGAGCACTTCGCGCGCCATTTTCGTGCGTTTGGCACGAAATAGCACTAATGCACCGATACGGCTCCGGAACATCCCGATTTGCATAGTCCGCAAGTAAATTCATGTTTTTATGTGTTTTCCTATGGGAACCATCCAATTACATCAAAACATCATCACAAGTGAAAACGAGCGATTCGCGTGATGTTTTGGTGTGTTTTGTACGAAACAACACTAATGCACCAATACGGCTCCGGAACATCTGGTTTGCGTTGTCCGGAAGTAAACTCATGTTTTTGTGTTTTTTGCTATGGGAACCATAGAATTGCACCTAAACATCATCTGGAGTGAAAACGAGCGCTTCAAGGTCCGTTTTGGTGCGTTTTGCATGAAAAAGCACTAATGCACCAATACGGCTCCGAAATATCCTGGTTTGCATTGTCCGCAAGTAAACTCAAGTGTTTGTGTGTTTCCTATGGGAACCATCCAATTACAGCAAAACATCATCACGAGTGAAATCGACCACTTCGCGCGCCATTTTGGTGCATTTTGCACGAAACAACACTAATGCACCAAAATGGCTCCGGAACATCCGGTTTGCATTGTGCGGAAGTAAACTCATGTTTTTGTCTGTTTTCCTATGGTAACCATAGAATTACATCAAAACATCATGTGGAGTGAAAACGAGCACTTCTCGCGCTATTTTAGTGCGTTTTGCACGAAACAGCACTAATGCACCGATACGGCTCCGAAACATCCCGATTTGCATAGTCCGCAAGTAAATTCATGTTTTTATGTGTTTTCCTATGGGAACCATCCAATTACATCAAAACATCATCACAAGTGAAAACGAGTACTTTCAACATCGTTTTGTTGCTGTTGCACGAAACAGCACTAATGCACCAATACGGCTCCGGAACATCCCAGTTTGCATCGTCCGCAAGTAAACTCATGTTTTTATGTGTTTTCCTATGGGAACCATCCAATTACATCAAAACATCATCACAAGTGAAAATGAGCGCATTCAATACTGTTTTGGTGCTGTTTGCACGAAAAAGCACTAATGCACCAATACGGCTCCGAAATATCCCGGTTTGCATTGTCCGCAAGTAAACTCAAGTGTTTGTGCGTTTTCCTATGGGAACCATCGAATTACATCAAAACATCATCACGAGTGATATCGAGCACTTCGCGCGCCATTTTGGTGCATTTTGCACGAAACAGCACTAATGCACCAAAATGGCTCCAGAACATCTGGTTTGCATTGTCCGGAAGTAAACTCATGTTTTTGTGTGTTTTCCTATGGGAACAATATCATTACATCAAAACATCATGTGGAGTGAAAACGAGCACTTCGCGCGCCATTTTGGTGCGCTTTGCACGAAACAGCACTAATGCACCAATACGGCTCCGGAACATCCCAGTTTGCATCGTCCGCAAGTAAACTTATGTTTTTATGTGTTTTCCTAAGGGAACCATCCAATTACATCAAAACATCATCACAAGTGAAAACGAGCGCTTTCAACACCGTTTTGGTGCTGTTTGCACGAAACAACACTAATGCACCAATACGGCTCCGGAACATCCCAGTTTGCATAGTCCGCAAGTAAACTTATGTTTTTATGTGTTTTCCTAAGGGAACCATCCAATTACATCAAAACATCATCACCAGTTAAAACGAGCGCTTTCAACATCGTTTTGGTGCTCTTTGCACGAAAAAGCACTAATGCACCAATACGGCTCCGAAATATCCCGGTTTGCATTGTCCGCAAGTAAACTCAAGTGTTTGTGCGTTTTCCTATGGGAACCATCGAATTACATCAAAACATCATCACGAGTGATATCGAGCACTTCGCGCGCCATTTTGGTGCATTTTGCACGAAACAACACTAATGCACCAAAATGGCTCCGGAACATCCGGTTTGCATTGTGCGGAAGTAAACTCATGTTTTTGTCTGTTTTCCTATGGTAACCATAGAATTACATCAAAACATCATGTGGAGTGAAAACGAGCACTTCTCGCGCTATTTTAGTGCGTTTTGCACGAAACAGCACTAATGCACCGATACGGCTCCGAAACATCCCGATTTGCATAGTCCGCAAGTAAATTCATGTTTTTATGTGTTTTCCTATGGGAACCATCCAATTACATCAAAACATCATCACAAGTGAAAACGAGTACTTTCAACATCGTTTTGTTGCTGTTGCACGAAACAGCACTAATGCACCAATACGGCTCCGGAACATCCCAGTTTGCATCGTCCGCAAGTAAACTCATGTTTTTATGTGTTTTCCTATGGGAACCATCCAATTACATCAAAACATCATCACAAGTGAAAATGAGCGCATTCAATACTGTTTTGGTGCTGTTTGCACGAAAAAGCACTAATGCACCAATACGGCTCCGAAATATCCCGGTTTGCATTGTCCGCAAGTAAACTCAAGTGTTTGTGCGTTTTCCTATGGGAACCATCGAATTACATCAAAACATCATCACGAGTGATATCGAGCACTTCGCGCGCCATTTTGGTGCATTTTGCACGAAACAGCACTAATGCACCAAAATGGCTCCAGAACATCTGGTTTGCATTGTCCGGAAGTAAACTCATGTTTTTGTGTGTTTTCCTATGGGAACAATATAATTGCATCAAAACATCATGTGGAGTGAAAACGAGCACTTCGCGCGCCATTTTGGTGCGCTTTGCACGAAACAGCACTAATGCACCAATACGGCTCCGGAACATCCCAGTGTGCATCGTCCGCAAGTAAACTTATGTTTTTATGTGTTTTCCTAAGGGAACCATCCAATTACATCAAAACATCATCACAAGTGAAAACGAGCGCTTTCAACACCGTTTTGGTGCTGTTTGCACGAAACAACACTAATGCACCAATACGGCTCCGGAACATCCCAGTTTGCATAGTCCGCAAGTAAACTTATGTTTTTATGTGTTTTCCTAAGGGAACCATCCAATTACATCAAAACATCATCACCAGTTAAAACGAGCGCTTTCAACATCGTTTTGGTGCTGTTTGCACGAAAAAGCACTAATGCACCAATACGGCTCCGAAATATCCCGGTTTGCATTGTCCCCAAGTAAACTCAAGTGTTTGTGTGTTTTCCTAGGGGAACCATCCAATTACCTCAAAACATCATCACGAGTGAAATCGAGGACTTCGCGCTCCATTTTGGTGCGTTTTGCACGACACATCACTAATGCACCAAAATGGCTCCGGAACATCCGGTTTGCATTGTCCACAAGTAAACTCAAGTGTTTGTGTGTTTTCCTATGGGAACCATCCAATTACATCAAAGCATCATCACAAGTGAAAACGAGTGCTTTCAACATCGTTTTGGTGCTGTTGCACGAAACAGCACTAATGCACCAATACGGCTCCGGAACATCCCAGTTTGCATCGTCCGCAAGTAAACTCATGTTTTTATGTGTTTTCGTATGGGAACCATCCAATTACATCAAAACATCATCACAAGTGAAAATGAGCGCATTCAATACTGTTTTGGTGCTGTTTGCACGAAAAAGCACTAATGCACCAATACGGCTGCGAAATATCCCGGTTTGCATTGTCCGCAAGTAAACTCAAGTGTTTGTGCGTTTTCCTATGGGAACCATCGAATTACATCAAAACATCATCACGAGTGATATCGAGCACTTCGCCGCGCCATTTTGGTGCATTTTGCACGAAACAGCACTAATGCACAAAAATGGCTCCGGAACATCTGGTTTGCATTGTCCGGAAGTAAACTCATGTTTTTGTGTGTTTTCCTATGGGAACAATATAATTACATCAAAACATCATGTGGAGTGAAAACGAGCACTTCGCGCGCCATTTTGGTGCGCTTTGCACGAAACAGCACTAATGCACCAATACGGCTCCGGAACATCCCAGTTTGCATAGTCCGCAAGTAAACTTATGTTTTTATGTGTTTTCCTAAGGGAACCATCCAATTACATCAAAACATCATCACAAGTGAAAACGAGCGCTTTCAACACCGTTTTGGTGCTGTTTGCACGAAACAACACTAATGCACCAATACGGCTCCGGAACATCCCAGTTTGCATAGTCCGCAAGTAAACTTATGTTTTTATGTGTTTTCCTAAGGGAACCATCCAATTACATCAAAACATCATCACCAGTTAAAACGAGCGCTTTCAACATCGTTTTGGTGCTGTTTGCACGAAAAAGCACTAATGCACCAATACGGCTCCGAAATATCCCGGTTTGCATTGTCCGCAAGTAAACTCAAGTGTTTGTGTGTTTTCCTAGGGGAACCATCCAATTACATCAAAACATCATCACGAGTGAAATCGAGGACTTCGCGCTCCATTTTGGTGCGTTTTGCACGACACATCACTAATGCACCAAAATGGCTCCGGAACATCCGGTTTGCATTGTCCACAAGTAAACTCAAGTGTTTGTGTGTTTTCCTATGGGAACCATCCAATTACATCAAAACATCATCACAAGTGAAAACGAGTGCTTTCAACATCGTTTTGGTGCTGTTGCACGAAACAGCACTAATGCACCAATACGGCTCCGGAACATCCCAGTTTGCATCGTCCGCAAGTAAACTCATGTTTTTATGTGTTTTCGTATGGGAACCATCCAATTATATCAAAACATCATCACAAGTGAAAATGAGCGCATTCAATACTGTTTTGGTGCTGTTTGCACGAAAAAGCACTAATGCACCAATACGGCTCCGAAATATCCCGGTTTGCATTGTCCGCAAGTAAACTCAAGTGTTTGTGCGTTTTCCTATGGGAACCATCGAATTACATCAAAACATCATCACGAGTGATATCGAGCACTTCGCGCGCCATTTTGGTGCATTTTGCACGAAACAGCACTAATGCACAAAAATGGCTCCGGAACATCTGGTTTGCATTGTCCGGAAGTAAACTCATGTTTTTGTGTGTTTTCCTATGGGAACAATATAATTACATCAAAACATCATGTGGAGTGAAAACGAGCACTTCGCGCGCCATTTTGGTGCGCTTTGCACGAAACAGCACTAATGCACCAATACGGCTCCGGAACATCCCAGTTTGCATAGTCCGCAAGTAAACTTATGTTTTTATGTGTTTCCTAAGGGAACCATCCAATTACATCAAAACATCATCACAAGTGAAAACGAGCGCTTTCAACACCGTTTTGGTGCTGTTTGCACGAAACAACACTAATGCACCAATACGGCTCCGGAACATCCCAGTTTGCATAGTCCGCAAGTAAACTTATGTTTTTATGTGTTTTCCTAAGGGAACCATCCAATTACATCAAAACATCATCACCAGTTAAAACGAGCGCTTTCAACATCGTTTTGGTGCTGTTTGCACGAAAAAGCACTAATGCACCAATACGGCTCCGAAATATCCCGGTTTGCATTGTCCGCAAGTAAACTCAAGTGTTTGTGTGTTTTCATAGGGGAACCATCCAATTACATCAAAACATCATCACGAGTGAAATCGAGCACTTCGCGCTCCATTTGGTGCGTTTTGCACGACACATCACTAATGCACCAAAATGGCTCCGGAACATCCGGTTTGCATTGTCCACAAGTAAACTCAAGTGTTTGTGTGTTTTCCTATGGGAACCATCCAATTACATCAAACATCATCACAAGTGAAACGAGTGCTTTCAACATCGTTTTGGTGCTGTTGCACGAAACAGCACTAATGCACCAATACGGCTCCGGAACATCCCAGTTTGCATCGTCCGCAAGTAAACTCATGTTTTTATGTGTTTTCGTATGGGAACCATCCAATTACATCAAAACATCATCACAAGTGAAATGAGCGCATTCAATACTGTTTTGGTGCTGTTTGCACGAAAAAGCACTAATGCACCAATACGCTCCGAAATATCCCGGTTTGCATTGTCCGCAAGTAACTCAAGTGTTTGTGCGTTTTCCTATGGGAACCATCGAATTACATCAAAACATCATCACGAGTGATATCGAGCACTTCGCGCGCCATTTTGGTGCATTTTGCACGAAAAGCACTAATGCACAAAAATGGCTCCGGAACATCTGGTTTGCATTGTCCGGAAGTAAACTCATGTTTTTGTGTGTTTTCCTATGGGAACAATATAGATTACATCAAAACATCATGTGGAGTGGAAAACGAGGCACTTCGCGCGCCATTTTGGTGCGCTTTGCACGAAACAGCACTAATGCAACCAATACGGCTCCGGAACATCCCAGTTTGCATAGTCCGCAAGTAAACTTATGTTTTTATGTGTTTTCCTAAGGGAACCATCCAATTACATCAAAACATCATCCAAGTTAAAACGAGCGCTTTCAACACCGTTTTGGTGCTGTTTGCACGAAACAGCACTAATGCGACCAAAATGGCTCCGGAACATCCGGTTTGCATTGTCCGGAAGTAACTCATGTTTTTTTGTGTTTTCCCTATGGGAACCATAGAATTACATCAAAACATCATCTTGAGTGAAAACGAGCACTTTCCGCATCATTTTGGTGCGTTTTGCACGAAACAGCACTAATGCCCAATACGGATCCGGAACTCCCGGTTTGTATCGTCCGCAAGTTAACTCATGTTTTTTAGTGGTTTTCCTATGGGAACCATCCAATTACATCAAACATCATCACAAGTGAAAATGAGCGCATTCAATACTGTTTTGGTGCTGTTTGCACAAAAAGCACTAATGCACCAATACGGCTCCGAAATATCCCGGTTTGCATTGTCCGCAAGTAAACTCAAGTGTTTGCGTTTTCCTATGGGACCATCGAATTACATCAACATCATCACGAGTGATATCGAGCACTTCGCGCGCCATTTTTTGGTGCATTTTGCACGAAACAGCACTATGCACAAAAATGGCTCCGGAACATCTGGTTTGCATTGTCCGGAAGTAACTCATGTGTTTTGTGTTTTCCTATGGGAACAATATAATTACATCAAAACATCATGTGGAGTGAAAAC
>RWGY01000698.1:0-143914 GCA_007726485.1 Eragrostis curvula | reverse complement strand
TTTAAAAAAAAATCAAAGAAGTTGATATTGTCAGTCCTTAATCTGGACCCTCTTCCAGAGGTCTGCTTGCTCTAATTGTGCCAATGTATACCAAAAAAAAAAAAAAAGAATCAAAGAAGTTGATACTGTCAGTCCTTAATCTGGACCCTCTTGCAGAGGTCTGCTTGCTCTAATTGTGCTAACGTATACACATTTTATACATTTTGGTCTTTTTCCTATTCAAATCATTCTTTATTTTTTAAAAAAAAATCTTGTGCATCGCTTTGCCCTTCTTATTCAAAGTTTGTTAATAATGCCTACAATTATTGGCAGGAGAACAAACTGGAAGGAGTTGCCCGTTGAAAGGCCAAACTTGTTCTTGGAACTAAGTCAAGCAGTTGTGACTGTAGGCGCTGTCTCAATAGCAATTTGGGTTTCGTCGTTTCTTACATTGCAGTAGGACAGCTCTGTTTCAGATGTGTATATTACTTACGGAGTTTCCCATTGCTAGCTGCAAATAATATGTATATTCTTATAGTGTAATTAATAGGGTAATCTGTCAAATAAATGTGAAAGGTCATGTAGTTGAGCTCCTGTTTATGAAAGCTGGGTGGCTTTGGATGAAATATGTGATCAACGAGTTCCTTTATTTTGCGATACATTTCGTTCTGTTACAGCGACGGAAGTTTTCACGGCTACCAGTTCTATAATGTGCAGTCTGTTTTGGTTTCCCAAGATTTTGTGTCATGAAATGAGTTTTGTAGCTACTCATTGCATTTCTCTATCAGAAGTGGTTGATTTGCCGTTGTACTTTGCCATGCCAATTCTAGTCAAATTTAACCTCAACCAAGTTATGTCAAATATATTTGCTCACCGTTTGGTTTGATGTCAATGTTAAAGCAACCACCTTAGTCACCATCACGTTTAGGCCAGAAACGACATAAACTGGTGGCCCCTGATTGGCAAGCAAAAATGTTAATAGCTTGGTTTCTGTGAGCTACTCTTTCAGGACAAATCTGAACGGCTCTCAAGTAAGCCCAACGATGTCAATGATGATGACTAGAAAGCCGTCAAGGAGAATCCAATATGAGATATTCAACAAGTTTATTTATTGCGGAAAAGTTTAAACAGAAAGTATGCTCTAAGCTACTAGTGATCAAATCGAATTCCAACTAAGACAGTGGACTTTGGTCGGGAAATATATGGCTTTTGATGGCACTGCGAAATATTACCACTCCGTTCATCTATATAGACGTTTTGGAGAACCAAACGTATATATAGAAGAGCAAATGGATGCCCCCACAGAAGAACTTTTTTTTTTCATCAGCAACAATTATGTTCAGCTTTTGTACACAAGGCTGGGATACCTAAGATCGGAGAAAGTTCACATCTCTAAATTTAACCAGAAAAGGAGCGAAGAAAAATGAGATGAGGATTTTTTTTTTTTTTTTTGCGAGTAACACAGTACAAAAGTAAACACTCACAAACAAGGACTCACCCCTATGCGCCACACACACACACTACCCTATGAGTGCTTTCGAAGATCGTGCTGGTTTGATCTTGAGATTCACAAAATCACCATGGGTGCGTCGCTATCGACATGGACGTCGCCTCCCACAGAAGGATAATTAGCCTTAAATGCAACACCCTTAACAAGTCCGGGACTGAACCTGAGAGAGTTTGTTCTAACGGACTAACCGGCTAAGTAGTTTTGCAATGGGATCAGGACTTGATGCGTCGTGCCTGGAAAATTTAGAAAAAAAATCTATCAATCATAAGTTGTTTTAGAAATTTTCCTTTAAATATGTACATTATATATAACATTTATTCAGGTCAAACCGGTCCATCTAATGCAATACATAAGTATCAGTTGTACGTACTGCAAAGTGTGGAGGTTTGAAAATGGGCAAGGTGGCATCGAGCAACTAGCTGTGATCAGATAAGCAATATAGTATTGGTCAAGGTTCGCTATTGCATCTTTCCTTAATTTTTATTATACTGTTATCATAATGTGACACAACGTCTTTTCAAAAACTTTAAAAACTTTAAAAAAATTAGCATATATTTTGTTATAATTTATTTTATCATTAAAGAAAATAGAAACCATACTTATAATTTCACATATTAAGATAATATTTGATAAGATGAATGGTCAAACGTAACTAAAAAAATCACAGCGGCAACAATTTAATAACAGAGGGAAGTAGATGGTAAAAGACTTGTTAGAAGTTTGATTCCTACAGTATGGTGAAAAGGTTTATTTAATAAGATAGCAAAACATAAATAATGCAAAATTAATACCGCAACTGTAACAGCTAAGTAAACAAATAATCCACCGACATTGTGTATACGGGCACAAATTTAATTTACATGTATGCGCAATCATTCTAGTCGGGAGCATACGAATATTCCTCTATGTGTTCATGTGCGCGGGAAATTGCATCATTTTCTCCAAAAACTCGTATGGAATTCCAATACTCAGCTGCTCTCGATGCAATGCATCACTCTCATTATGCATCTCCATCTACTCAGGGATCACGGAACAATATATGTTGCAGCAATAATGGAGCTCGGGAGGGATCAAGGAGGAGGAGAAAAACGAAGATATGGAGAGGTCAACGGGGCCTACCATGAAATTGAGAAATTCCATGCCCACGTACGCACGCAGAAGCTAAGCTAACTCCCATCGCACCACCAACCTCTCATCCGTCCGTCCATTCGTCAGCTGACCGACGTGTGGTCGATCGATCTTGCAAGTGGGCATCCCATTCCCGGGCAACCCTTAAAGCCAGTGAGAGCTCAGGGCATCTAACTTTAATTTCCTTCTTACTAACTCCTATTCTCCGTCTTACGCGTCACCCATGTTTCTGTGCGTCCGACATGTAATTTGCATTTGCGATATAGGCCTATCTATTCCTCTCAAATGACTCAAATCTGTTTTCACCTTTCTTCTAAGCATTTAGATCCCTAAAGCTATTCCGGATCTGCTCCAAGAGCGGAGCGCCTACCTGTCGTCGCCCTTTTCCACTGTCCTCCTCCCTCGGCTGACACGTTCATAGTAACATTTGATGCCCCCCCCCCCCCCCCCCCCCCCCCCCCAACCCAGAAAAAAAGTGACAGTTTTAACGGAGAAGTACTAACCAATTTGTTACTCAAATGACTAAAATCTCTATTTCCACCACTCCTCTTTAGCTTTTAGATCCCAACTCAAGTGTTCAGATACTCCACATGTCAGCACAAGCTCCATACACTACATCCTATTGCTTCCTCCGCCCATGCACATCATCCCTGATATGTTTCTGCCAGACCACATCCAATGGGTTGCAGATTGCCCTCTTCCTCCTTTCGCTCCCCCCTCAATCCTATCCGCCATCATCCTTTTATCTACCCGCAATATCTAGGAACACGACATCTCTCCATTTCCTATTTGGCACCGGCCATCCGGCAACTGTTTATGGGACAATTGTGAATCCCGTATTATAATCTCATAGGTGGGTCATTTCAAAGAACATGGCTCTAGCGACCGAAAATAAACTAAGGATGCCCAATTTCTCTGATGCTGCCGTAGAATAGTGGATCTTTTGCATTATGCCCTAATAATGTATGGATAATCATTTCTTTTCTCGGGTTTTGCATGCATGCTTTCTCTTTATTTATATTTTTGTAGAAAGAATGAGGATCAACATGCTGATCTCCTTTTTAGATATCAGTCCATAATGAAGTATTTCTTTTTCTCCTTTTGTGCTCTCCAAGCATGATCGATCAGCCGCATCACATGCTCTTGAAAGCCACAGATGGCCCACACCTTTGACACCTTTGAACCTGAAGTAAATTGGGGAACAATATATCGATCTCATATCTATGTATAGCCCGGCATGCTCGGGAATCTGCCTGAGTGCTACTAGGAATTCGACAGGTGGCTCACCTCACCTATGTTCATGTGCCATCTGCGACTCTCTATTTGGTGCAGTTGCGAAAGGGCTCCTAGCTGAGTTGGTTAGGTAGCCTGAGTAGCACTCCTCAGGTCCTGGGTTCGATTCCCCGTGGGAACGAATTTCAGGCTGGGGTTAAAAAAATCCCCTCGCCCTTCCCTTTGCAAAGCATAGGTCAAGGCCCGGCCGAGGTCGGGGTTTCGTGGCCTCTGTGACGTAAGAGCGCAGGTTAAGGCCCGGCCCAGTCGCTCATATGGTTACGGGCCCCTGTGTAAGCGTAGGGAGGAGGGTTCGGGAGTTTTCTGGGTCTGCGTAAAAGATCCTTCTCTTATAAAGAAAGCCCGGGGGCGGCTTGTCCCCCGCAGGTCCAGTTTTTTTTTTTATTTGGTGCAGTTCGATCTTGCTTGGGCTTTCCCACCAGTCCTGCATGTTCATGGAATCGAAACCAAACGCCCTGTACACACACTCATGTCGAAATCAGGATTGCTCAAACGCTAGCTTTTAGCTAAAAAAAGAGAGTTCGTGCTCCGACTTTATGCTCCAATATCTGGAGTGCTGTGTAAACAAATCTCAAACTAGTCCATCCCCGATATTGACAAGGGTAACTTTTAGGATTTAAATAATTAATAAAAGGCAAATTATTTGTAGTGCACCATACCATTCATTCGCTGTTTTAACTGGTTCACATCACAAAAATTGATTTTAGCTCCTACACACTAAAAATAAGTACGACACTATAAGGGAATGAAAGATATGATTAAACTTTTTAAATCAATATAATGTACAAAATATATTACTACTTGAAATTTTGCACAAAATGCATTGCTACATTCTATGCATTAATTGCTACATTCTGTGTTAAACTTTTTATAATATATGTTTATATGGTTGCATAGTTTATTTGGCATGGATATAAATATTTTATTGTTGAAAAGTTATATTTGCATGAGAGATATTATTTAAAAAATGTAGATAGAATGTAGCAACATATCTTTATGTAAAAGTTTAAAGCTTTAATGTACTTAGTACATTGATATAAAAAAGTTGATAACTATTTCCTCCTCCTTTAGTTTTTTGCAAGCGAAAACCATAAATTTTCAGTGTGTAGGAGCTTTGTAAGACAGCTAAACCGCGAACAGGGGATGTGCTAGACAAAAATTTTCTTTAAAAAATGAGCTGGCTATAATTAAGGTTTGAACATAATCCAACTAATCAAAAAAGGGCAAGTGATGTCGTAAGCATTTTGATAGTGATAGATCTGTTTGAGTGTATGTGAGTTTTTGCGTGATATCTTTATTACAATGTCCTCTTGTCAGCCACTTTGTTAGTAGGCACTTGTGTTCCTAATATATTTTAATTGTAATAACAACATATGGCCCATATAGGGGTATAATAACCACATATAGTATCCGTATTCACAAAGTCCTTCGGGAAATTATCTGTCAACATCAATCACTATGAAAACAACGGACACATTTTCCATAGTTATTACATCATGCATGATGTAGTCATTGCTGTATACATTATCCTTAGACGACCTTGGTTGACTTGCTCTTCTTAGTTATTCCCCTTGATCGAATATGTCAGGTAACAAGAGAAACTCAATCCTAGTACTGGTACATTATCCTTAGACGACCTTGGTTGACTTGCTCTTCTTAGTTATTCCCCTTGAAGAGAATAAGATGATGACCACATTGATAGATGCACCCCCCAAAGCCAGTGTGTTGAATAATTTAGGGTCCTGAGATTAGGGCCGTCAAGGACAGCGGCGTGCCTGCACTTGGACTAGTTTCAGTGCAGGTGGTGTTGATTAGATTCCATATTGCTAACCATATTAATGTTACTAATTAGTTCATTATTATTAGCGGCTACATATATTCATGAAACTAGCTTCATTATTTGTGGCAGAAGCCAGAAGGGCATGTACATATAGAGACCTGTAGTACCTTTCACGCCGTGTAAAATAAAGCTGAAAAATATATTTTCCTAGATATATTTTTTCTTTCATGTCTCTTGTACCGTTTTTTACAAGAACAATGTCTCTAGTTAGAGACGCGCGCAAGTAGGCTAGATTAGGTCTGACTCACTATTGGCCGACGGTTATCATACATAGATGGAGCTTTAAGCACTTCTTTGACTCACTATTCGATAGTACAACTTAGTACAAAATACTTTCCTCATGCTGCCACACTATTATTCGATCAAATATATAAAGCTAAACTAAGGCTACTTTTTTTTTGCGAGGTAAACTAATTAGGCTACTTAAACTACAGCGAAATTACATTTTTAAGAATTAGGCGTGTAAATTGTAATCGGAAAAACACACTTTTAAGAATCGGTTTTCAGAAGCCGTAATGTATGTATCGCAAAACGGTTTCCATCATATACTAACAACTTCCTTCTCTCGTTATCTCTTATATAGCCTCATCGAGATCTTTTCCACAGTCATGATTTGAAAGAATCTGGAAAAATAGGCATTGCATGTGCGTGTGAATAATTCTTCCATGGAGGCAAGTCGAGGTCAAGCACGAAGTGGCAGAGGCTTTGAATGAACTTTAAAATCATGGAGTGGGGGGCAGACGGTTCGGCTAGCTCGAGATCGAAATAATGGAGACGAGACGAAGGATCCATCTCCATCATCGGCTCCGTCTCCGACAGGCGCAGAGGAAAGATTTGATTCCATGACACGTACACGCAGCATAGTGACATCTGAGATGCCGGTGTCTACATGGGCGAACGGGCGCTCGAAACGAACGGTGAATGCTGCAATGCAGGATCACGCCGTCTACGCAACTAGCTAAGCTAGGCTCACATGAAAAGGACCCTCTTGCCCCATGCATGCCGTTGTCGTTGTGGAAGAATAACATATCAGAGATCGAACTTTTTTGTGTAGTAGCCAGCAGCTAACGCATTTCTGGCCTATCTTGATCGTCTGATCGATCGACAACTCAAGGATCCAAACCGTTTCATAACTGCAGCGGTGATGCGCTACACTGGGATAAAGGCTTCACTGAAGTGGAGCTCGTTGGTTGTGATTACTTTCTCACACGATATACTATTTGGTGTTAATTCTCTCAGAAAAAAGAACAAGATTGCGATGCAAACCGCTACTTTTCCTAAATATTTCTCAATATAATTAAGATTTAAGAGCACTCTCCTGCGTGTTCTCGAAAAAAAGTATAGAAGTAAAAGAGAAGCACATGTGTCAATGCTTCCACAAATAATTGCACAAGATACGAATCCGCACCGTAGACACACACATATATACTGAGGGGGATTTGTGTGGACATTACATGATAGAAGAGAGCATCTACTTGGGCATGGGCCTCCTACATGATTGTGGGTTGCTAGAGGGGGAGAGAATATGCAACCCCCACATAAGGCCTTCCTTGCATACCTATAGTCCACCTAGCTTTCCTGCATTACAACATTTTGACACTACAGCAGCTTTGCGATCCTCTTCGCCTTTTGCATGATGATCAGCAGGCCCTTCTCCATCAGAATCACATAAAGCCGCCGGGTATAATTTGGGGGGCTCATCTCGTCTCAGGATCAGAGCATCAAATGTATACTATATACCACATGTGTTATACGACATCTCTGTCACCCTAGCCCTACTCATTGTACTGGCTAGATTAGCTATAGCCGCCCTCAAAAATCATGCCGCCACTGAATAAACAATTATTGAGTCTCGATTTGACACGGAATGTTTAATCCAAAGGAAGTTAAAAGAAATTTTGGCATGCATACCTTATTATCGAATGCAAAGTACTTGTCTGGCTAAGCACCTTTTTGCATTGTAGAAGAAATTATTTTAGATATGCTTAATAGTTCTCTCGTTGATTACTTTGCCTAAGCACATTGCATTGTGCATGCCTGGATACACTAATATAATTTCAATTTTTTTTTACTTTGTTTTACCTTTGGTGAAGTAATTAACTCTATTCCCACAAGAATATATGAATAAACATTGATTTCGTTTTTCAAAAGACGATGCATGTACATATAATCCAAAAGAGTGGCTACGACACAACATGTGTTGAACTTACTCTTTTGAGATTATTAACACGTTGATGATTCTACAAACATCATTATATCAGCATCTCTATATAAGCAAAGATCATCACTAATTGCCGCAAAAATATACTCGATAACTATCTCTACTATTACCATGCAAAATCCTTATCAGTTAATTTGATACAAATACTATATATGTCACCTACCACGACACCGTGAACAGATCAAATCTAACAGAACAAAATCAAATCCCATTACACAAAGATATTTAACGCTGCTCAAGATATTTTAGTAACTGATCCTAGCTACCACCAAGAAGCGATTTACATGTGTCTCTGACCTCATTCGTTGGTTATTGTGTGAAACAAGGTGCACATGTCTACGAACGTATAATAAATTGATAGTACCAATATAGTCTAATGTTCCGATAGATTATTAATTGCCACTACCAGAAAATAGCAGGTTCCGTGGAAACAACCTTTTGGTCAATGATATTCACTGTTATTCTTGCTTCAGTTCCGTTCATGGATAAACACAATTTTAAGGTCTAAAGTGAGCGCATCTCACTTTTTTAACATTAATAAAATTTAATCATGCGACATATAAGTGAGCATAGAATATAACGGCTTGCATATGAGCTGACGTATAAAAAATACTATGACACTACATATGGAATCTGAAAAGGAGTTAATTTACAAATTGTTACGTTTGTCCTAGTGGCTAGGGTCCGCCGAGAGACACTCCTCCTGTGGCGTCTTACAATGTGAAATATATTCACAACAAAGGCTTCTTCTTTCCGTTCAATAGTTTATCAAGAGTATATGTCTGCGCGAGCGCGCACACACACACACACCTTACATAAAACATTTTCTCATATTGGCATCTCTTTTTTTTTTGAACATGAAAAGCTTTGTGCGTCATTTTTTTTATAGAAGAAGGGCTCAGAATAAGCCAAGTATTACACAGCTCAGGGCCGTGGCCCTATCGACTGTTTACAGGTTGTAACTTGAGATGGAACTTAATTAACTAGGAAACAACAAAAGAACCGACACTCTACACTGGTCAGAGATCGATGAACCTGCGCGTGCGTTAGCGTTAGCGTTCATGTTTCATTAGGACACCGTTGTTAAACATTATTGTGGTCATGCATACGGAGGCATGTTATGTGGTGGTGCCGTGCCAGTGCTACCATTTGTTCGGTCAAACTGAAAAACTGTCTCTTCCCATGTGATTTCAATAAGTTTTGTCCAAAACCAAAGTTTCAAGTAACTGGCCAAACCACTACTCCATATTTTATTTTCAGAATGATACAATTGCCAAACTGAGCACTACGACATATCTTTTTATGAATAATCTAAACCATACGTGGTGAACCCGAGCTAGAATAACGTTTCCTCATAAATAAATAAAAATTGATCGATCAGAAGTTGACAACATTAAGTTTTGAACAGGAAAAATCACACCATTAGAAAAGTTGATCAGAATGGCAACATGCATCGTGCATGCACACCCGGCCCCCAGGTGAGATCCTAGACACACACTAGCTGCATATGCATTGCCTGATGAAGTTTGCAACTGGAGGAGGCTAAGGGCACTCGATGCTCAGCTTGATCGATCTCTTGCTTCCAATGTATAGGTCCCATCAATCGTGGAGATTCCCCGCTTAACTGAAAAGATGTATGATGAGCCAGACAGACTAGCAGCCGCACACACACAACAGCATGCATCCTGCTTTCTCTCTTGCAGGCCGGCTTTATTTGGGCCCCAGCTAACTGGCACAGCCTCCTCAGCCATCACCAAACCCTATATAAAAGCCCGCGCTCCCTCCCTCTTCAAACCAAGCACTCATCGAGAGCAAGCTCACTATAAGCTCACCAAGCAGTCCATCTGCTAATTGCTAAAGCTAGTTCCATCTCGATCGATCGATCGTCGCATATATAGCTAGTAGATTGCAAGACAGAGAGTAGTAGCAAGATCTTCTAGACGGTCACACATCTAGATTGCAGGCACTTTTGGTACTAGCTAGGAGCACACACAGAGAAACAAAACAAGAGAATGGAGAAGCAGATGAACATGAGGAAGCCCGGCGACTGGAGCTGCCGGTCGTGCCAGTACCTCAACTTCTGCAAGCGCGACGCGTGCCAGCGCTGCGGCGAGGCGAAGCTGGGCGTGGACCGGACGGACTACGGCACGCTGGGCGGCGACTGGGACGTCAAGCCCGGCGACTGGTACTGCTGCGTCTGCGGCGCCCACAACTACGCCTCCCGCGGCAACTGCTTCAAGTGCACCACCGCCAAGAACGACGCCACCGCCGCCGTCGCGCAGGGATGGGGCTACACCGTCGCCGGCCAGGCCGGAATGAAGTCCGGCGACTGGATCTGCCCAAGGTACATGACACCGCAGCCGGTCTTATTCAACTCTTACTTTGATTTTGGTTAACTATATATATATGCCCATTCTTCCAAGATTCTTGCTAAGTTAGTTGCTCACACAAAATGCAGTATATACGCATGCACGCATGATGCATGCAGTAGTGATTTCAGTTAATAATAAATATGCCAACATTGGCAAGGAACAAAACATGAACAACACCCCCATACTCGAGACCATTGTTAGAGAAAGAATATATACGATATATCTGTTCGACCCCTCCACTGTTTAAAAATGTCATTTCTAGTCCTTGGAATATAATATTCTGTTCAGCAGAATGCTGAGCTGCCAAATGGAATTTTCTTGACGTGTCTACTCTGCATTTCCCCCCGCCTTGTAAACAGGGCTAGGTCGCTCAAGTGTCGATTTCGTGGCCCCTAAAAAAACAGTTTAGTAGTGTCATTACACGGTTTTCTGATGATGACTGAATGCTAACGTGGCTGCTGCATTTTTTGTCGCCGCAGGCTGGGTTGCAACGTGCAGAACTACGCCAACCGAACGGAGTGCTTCCGGTGCAATATGCCCAGATCATCATACTACGGTAAGCTACCACTCTTGTGCTCAATATGAGTGTCAATTCAAATGGTGGCATTTCCTAGACAGCGACAGACTGCTCTAGTGCTCCCACTAATCTAATAATTTTTTCTCCTTTTCAGGTTGATCTAACGGACGGGGGATACACAAAATAGAAAATAGAAAAAAAAAGAAATAAACATATGAGATCGAAGAGCTAACGGATGAGATTGATCGGTCAACCATTGCCGAGCCACGCCAAATTTTTCCTTTTTTTTTTCTCTTTTGAATGAATGTAATCAGCCCTCGACAACTTGAGGGGTTAGTCATTTGGAAGAGCAGTAACTGAAGCCAAAAAGGAGAGGAGGACATGTGAGAAAGAAAAGTGTGACTGATGACAATAATCAGTCTTCTTTGTCCCGCCCTTTTTTCCAATAAAAGCCGAGGTTAAAGAAAGGAAAATGCAAGTTCCCTTGATTTGTCGACCAACTTTTGTCACTCATACCTTTTCACATGCAGTTTGCTAGCTACTTTGCACTAAAAAGACAGCCTAATCGAGATGAATGTGCGTGAATGGAGAATGACACGATTATTCCTGATCTTTTGACTGTTTACCGCAATTCTGGTGGCACTTAATTCGCTAAATAAATGAAAAAGAAAAAAATATCCATAAATATATGTTAGATGCCGTCCTTCGTTGCTAATCCATCAGTTTATAGCATATGTAAAGAAGAATGCTCCATCCTATTAACGGGAGCACAGAGGCGACAGCGAATTCACGCGGCCACAAGCGAATGTTTCCATCGTCTAATTAAGCTGCGCGATGTGACATGGCGACGTCTTCTTCAGTGCCATCGTCTCTCGTTATGTACTAGCTCGAGCTGGATAAGATTCCGGGAACAATCATGGCCCTGCTTTACTCGCAAAAGCGAGCCGAGATGCAGCGAATAGTTACCACTTTGGGGCTTTGATCACAACCTGAGAGGCTCAGACTCGAAGCCCAGATGATCAAGCAGAACATGCACCCGATCACTACATGTATTTTGCAAAGCTTTTTGTAGCTCTCAGTTGCACATCTCAGATGCTGCCTCAAATAATCGATCTGAAACATCTCCTTTTGCACACAAAGAGGAAAACAAAAATAAATAAAATAATGAAAAAAGTGTACATCATGTTGATCAGGAACAGGAAGCATCAGAATATATGACACGCCATGATCATATTGCTCAGGATGCACACAAGGTAGCTGTTCAGTCTGCCTTGCCCTCAGCCTCAGCACATCAATCCAATTGGGGTTGCAGCAGCTTCCATCTTTCTGTAGTTTTCTGCTTCTTTTTGTCTCTGACTATCTGGTTCCTGCATGGAGAAATCCGGAAAGAATGAGCAGCAGCCACTTGTTTGGTGCTGGACCTGCAGACAGCCTGAATCGCTGCTCCGTAATCATGCACTGCTTTTGCAACGCCACCTCTGCTCAGAACATTCATTCGTGTCTTCCTCTTCCTCTCCACGCCAATCAGCAGATTCTCAGGAATACCAGTGACCAGGTCCCATGCCAGCTTTCCTAGGTCAAATTCACTGTTACAACTCCTGAATAACACCGATAACTGTCTTGCAGGTTCTGGTATGGAATGCTACCATGTGGAGGATGAGGACTGCAGATGCTCTGTGTAAAATGACGTATTGCAGAACTTGTAATTGCTTCAACTAGCAGTTGCAAAGTTGTATTCACCAATATTTGGAGATACATGCTTTCTGTTGACAATGGGACTTCAACAAAACAAGATTTTGCTGTTGTATTGTAGACATCAAACGAGATATTGCCTGTGGCATTTTCTGCTTATTTGTTACAAAAAAAAAAGTTTGCTGCTTCTCTGAAAAGAAAATGTGCTCCCCGTGCACAGTTTAGATTCGACGGTGTCTTCATTTGTTCTACTTCTATCAACAACCTGATCTGCAGAAACATCACATCAGCTATTTGATTCCTAGATTCTTGTTTCAAAATTTTCTCTGAAGTAGCCGAGCCACAAAAAAAACTTGCCTGTCTGGGCTCATAGATGGAGTCATCAGCATCTTTGTTGACTTGGTTGCAACTTGCAATGAAGAAGCATACTGTTATGTGCAACAATGGAGAGAGGGAGAGAGAGGCGCATGAGAGAGAGAGGACTGCGGCGGCTGCGGCTAGAGAGAGAGATAGAGAGAGTTTAGGGTTTGACCCCTCTAATTCCTTCTTGCCTTTATTGATAAGATCCCCCCTCTTTATATAGAGGAGGGTGACTTGACCCCTAAGTTACATAATTACTTGACTCTTAAGCGAACTCTTACTTGACCCCTAAGTAAACTAGTGGACCCTATGGCCCACCTGCCCTAAGACCTAGCCGGCCACCTTAGCTTGGCCCTTGCGCCTGCTATAGGTGATGCCGACCTTAACATCTCTCCCCGCCTGCTGAAACAGCTCGTCCTCGAGCTGCAATGATGGATATAATTGTCGAAGAGAAGAAACGTCCTCCCAAGAAGTCTCCGTCGAAGGTTGATCTTTCCATTGAACAAGAACTTGTTGAACTCCTCGAGAAAGGCGGCCGCGCAAGACTTTTTCTGGAGATGGAACCACACGTCCTTCATGAAGTACTGGCAATGGCGGTGGATGATCAGGAGGAGCACCATTATACTTTTTAAGAAGCCTAACATGAAACACATTATGAATGCGGCTATTAATCGGAAGTTCCAAACGATAAGCCACCGAGCCAATTCTTTCCACCACTTTATAAGGTCCATAATATTTTGGAGATAATTTTCCCTTTGGAGAAACCGCAATAGCAACAGCAGTGCGAGATAATAATCGAAGCTACACCCATTCTCCAACCGCAAAAGATACATCCGTATGCTTTCGATTATAATATTTTTTAGAATAATTCTGCGCTTGAAGAAGTCGTTCACGAACAGTAGCTAGAAAAGCATCTCTTTCCTCAAGCAAAGAATCAACCGCAGGAATTCTGGCTTCACCAATATCATAGACGCGTAAAGCTGGAGGATCGCGACCATAGACAAGCTTGAATGGAGTCTCCTTAATAGAACTTTGATATGATGTATTATAACAATATTCAGCCCAAGGAAGCCACCGAATCCAATCTTTAGGTTTATCACCCGTCAAACACCGAAGATACATCACCACAATTTTATTAGCTGACTCCGATTGACCATCCGTTTGCGGGTGATATGCAGAACTCATATCCAATTTGACTCCAGATAATTGAAAAAGCTCCTTCCAAAATTTGCTAGTGAAAACCACATCACGATCACTAACAATTGAGCGAGGCATACCATGAAGACGAACTATTTCATCAAAGAAAGCCTTAGCCACTGTAGCGGCTGTGAAAGGATGTGCTAATGTAATAAAGTGGGCATACTTAGAGAAACGATCAATAACCGTTAAAATGACTGATTTTCCTCCAACTTTAGGCAACCCTTCAATAAAATCCATAGAAATATCTTCCCAAATTTGATGAGGAACAGCCAAATTTTGCAATAAACCAGCAGGATGCAAATGAGAAGTCTTATTCTTTTGACAAGTAGCACAATCTCGAATAAAATTACTCACAATACGTTTGGCGCGAGGAACATGAAAATCAACATGAAGTCGATGTAAAGTTTTCTGAATTCCTTCATGAGCTGCGCCATGAATGCCATGTAGTATTTGTTTTTATACAAAATTAAGCCATCTTTGCATTCCCAAGGAAAAATACGTCGGCCTTCTTCAATATCCAATAGCATTTGGCTTAATTCAGGATCATCCATAATGTGTTGACGAATAGTGGCAAATACTTCAAAACGGGGAGATGACAGCACAAAGAGAGAATAATCCGTAGAAGCACGGCGAGATAAAGCATCAGCTACTGTATTAAATCGTCCTGGCCGATATTCAACAGAGAAATCATAGCCCAATAACTTACTAACCCACTGATGTTGTGGAATAGTGGAGAGGCGCTGATCCAAAAGATACTTCAAGCTATAATGATCTGTTCGAATGAGAAATTCACGACCCCATAAATAAGGGCGCCAATGACGGACTGCTTGAACCAGCCCAATCAACTCTCGTTCATATGTTGCAAGGTTAGTATGACGAGGAGCAATTGCTTTACTGAAGAAAGCCAAAGGACCAGAACCTTGATGAAGAACTACTCCAAAACCCGTTCCCGATGCATCACACTCAACAATGAAAGGTTGATCAAAATCAGGAAGTTGTAATACCGGAGCCGTAGTGAGAGCAGTTTTAAGATGTTGAAAAGCCGAGGTCGATTCAGAGGTCCAAAAAAATCCCTCCTTGCGCAGGAGTTGCGTCAATGGTCGAGCAATGAGGCCATAACTCTGAATAAACTTGCGATAATATCCAGCTAAACCGAGAAAACCTCACAATTCGCGAATTGTAGAAGGAATTGGCCAATCTGTAATGGCTTTGATTTTCTCCGAATCAACAGAAACTCCCTGAGCGGATACAATATGGCCCAAATAGCCAACCAAAGAAACTCCAAATAAGCACTTAGATTTCTTAAGAAACAAGCGATGTTGTTGCAACGTTTGGAAGACAAGCTCAACATGATGTAGATGATCAGACCATGTTTTGCTATATATCAAAATATCATCGAAGAAGACGAGAACAAATCGACGAAGAAACGGTTGCAGCACATCGTTCATAAGTGCTTGAAAAGTAGATGGAGCATTAGTCAAGCCGAATGGCATGACGAGGAATTCAAAATGACCATGATGAGTGCGAAAAGCCGTTTTCTCAATATCCTCAACACACATGCGCACCTGGTGATAACCCGAGCGAAGATCCAATTTTGTAAAATACTTGGCACCATTGAGTTCATCCAATAACTCATCCACAACCGGAATAGGAAATTTATCCTTAATAGTATTATCATTGAGAACTCGATAATCCACACAAAAACGCCAAGAACCATCATGCTTTTTAACCAACAAAACTGGAGAAGAGTGAGCAGATGTACTGTATCGAATAATCCCTTGTTGTAACATCTCCTGACATTGCCGTTCGATCTCATCTTTCTGAAGTTGAGGATATCGATATGGTCTTACGGCAACAGCCGTATTCGAATCTTTCAGATGAATCCGATGATCATAACGGCGAGATGGTGGTAGTCCAGAGGGTGTTGAAAACAACTCACGAAATCCATGTAACAATGCATCCAGACTATCATGATCAAGTCCCGCAATAGCAAAAGATAAAGGGGACACGCTACCCCGTCCATGCCAAATAACCTCATGATGACTTCTTGAAAA
The DNA here is from genome assembly GCA_007726485.1 of Eragrostis curvula. Classification (NCBI taxonomy): domain Eukaryota; kingdom Viridiplantae; phylum Streptophyta; class Magnoliopsida; order Poales; family Poaceae; genus Eragrostis; species Eragrostis curvula. Next base: position 127,748 of record RWGY01000698.1, on the reverse strand, counting down.
ACGCATGGTGAGGTTCTGAAAATCCCACATAATGGGTCCCAAAGAACTGAGCCATTGAACCCCTAAGACCAGATCAAAACCACTCAAGGGTATAGTATAACAATCAATATCAAATTGTTCCTGCTGGATTGCTATTGAGAGATTTTGACAATATCCCATACTCGGCAATTGGTTGCCATTAGCAATAGCCACACGAACTCCACTTGATAGACGAGAAATCGGAATTTGCAAACGACGACAAGTATCCTCGTTGATAAAATTATGAGTGGATCCCGAATCTAATAAAGCAGTAATTGTGCAATCATTGATGGTAGCATCTACTTGCATCGTGCGATGAGTATTGATGCCCTTCAAAGCATGGAGAGAAATTTGGATTGCACTGGACATGGTGTCTTTAGAAGTCGATGTAACAACAGATTGCTCCCGAAAAGATGGCAAAGAGCGAGAGAAAGCACGATCTAGTTGAATAGCCTCATCCAAAGATTGGGGTTTATATAACTCAAGTTCAATGCGAAGAAGATCCGTTAAGCCAGCAACATATAACATGGCCTGATGGACAGGCTTCAAAAATTCAATTTGAGCAAGATGAACCATAAACTGATCTGTATAATCAAGCAACGGGCCTGTTTGCCGCAAGGTAAACAAGGATCCTAGCAAATTGTCCATCGGAGGAGGTCCAAATCTTGCTTTGATAGCATGAGAAAACACCGGCCAAGAAGGTGTGCCATTATATTTTTCAAAAATCATATACCAACTGAGAGCCACACCACGGAGATGAAAAGATGCCAGTTCCACCCGTTCAAAAGTCGGAACACGTTGATTCAGAAAAAAAATTCGGCGCGAAAAAGCCAAGGAAGAGGATCTGAAGAACCATCAAAATCGGGAAACGAGAGTTTGTATGAGATGTGGTGACCTGGTCGACGATCGTGTTGTAATTGTGTTGCGTCGTCGTCCATTGAAGATGCAAAGAAGTCCTCCTCCTCGTCGCGCGCTGATTCCTCCACTGATGACGGCAGCGGCGCGGGGTCCTCTTGACGAGCTGCAAGAAGATCCGCCCCGCGCAATTGAGGTGGACGGTACACTTCTGGCGGCTGCAACGTTGAAGGGACCGAGGACAAAAACTCTGGATTGAGTATTCTCCTGATCTCCCTTAAGGATTCCTCCATCCACTTGATTGCATCTGCAATCAATTCACTTTGCGAAGCGGTGTCCGGGTCCATGATCGTTGTTGGCTTTGAATACCAAGATGTTATGTGCAACAATGGAGAGAGGGAGAGAGAGGCGCATGAGAGAGAGAGGACTGCGGCGGCTGCAGCTAGAGAGAGAGATAGAGAGAGTTTAGGGTTTGACCCCTCTAATTCCTTCTTGCCTTTATTGATAAGATCCCCCCTCTTTATATAGAGGAGGGTGACTTGACCCCTAAGTTACATAATTACTTGACTCTTAAGCGAACTCTTACTTGACCCCTAAGTAAACTAGTGGACCCTATGGCCCACCTGCCCTAAGACCTAGCCGGCCACCTTAGCTTGGCCCTTGCGCCTGCTATAGGTGATGCCGACCTTAACACATACCCAGATCAAAATGCATAATGCTTTGAGCTATTGACGATTTTGACGAGATGAATCCTTTTCTTTCTTAAAACATACATATGTGCTGATCAGCACGCACGGCTCAAACATCTACTACTGACAACTGGTATGAAGAACCAGCGTAATCTGAGCTATATCATGGCCGCGGTGTTCTTGCGCATGTGATGGCCCCTCTGACCAAGGCATCCAGTGGGTCTATACATTTCTTGAGCAAAGGGTCATCATCAGGCAGGATGCCAACAAGGTCATCAGATGCTAGGATTATCGTATTGACAGCTCTCACAATAAGAACCTGGAGCGAGACTCGCAGTAGATTTCTCGCACCTTCCATGTCCCCCTTCCTAAACGCATTGACTGAAGGTAAAACCGTATGCTCCATGGAAGCTTTATCTGGACATAATACCTCGAAACCCTGATGAAGAAATTTAAACAAGAAACAATTGAACCATATGCTCCCGGTTGGATGAACAAAGAAGATTACCATAAAGATATCAGATAGAATGTTTCAAGGCATCTCAGTATCTCACGATGACAATTGGCAATAGGAAAGTTATCATGGGACTAGAAATTTAGGAATGGACAGGCTACAATAGGACATTTAGACATGCAGCTGTCAATCTTTTTGTGACCTGAGCTTTCAGAAAAGTGACTGAAAAAGAAATATCTGACCATTCGGCACTGACGTATGAGCTGAGTTGTCTAATTCGAAGAAAATGCGTATGCAGTGATGTGGTTCATGTCATGCAGGAGTATTCGAAGAAAGGTCTTCGGTCTACTTAAATAAGACCTTCAAGGTAGAAAACACAAATTTTATCTAAATCCTAGTCTTTACTTTCTGGAGGGGAGTACAAAGTATAGACTTCCCTTCCAAACTGAAGGGGATTATCCCTGACTTAAATTGAAAGATATAACAGAAAAAACCAATTCATTTAAAGAAAGTGGACAAACAGATTACGATAAACATACAATGAACGATAAAATAACAGTTGGTTTACCTGGCTCTCCAGCTTGTCTAGATAACAGTTTGTGGCCAACGTACTGTCTGTAGCCAGAATTCCTACACGAACATTACTTCCATACTCAACAGGTTTCAAGTTTGCAGCTTTGAGTTCCTTTACAACACAATCACCAATATGGAGGAAAGGAACCGAGCAATTCTGTGAAATTTTATCATGCCAGGCATGCAAGAACTGGCATGGCATAACAATGCAGGATGCTCCAGATTGCTCCAAGACAAGCCTTTTCTGCATTAGCTTCCCAAGAGTGATATCAGTGTCAGAAGTGAGTTGATTTCCAGATGATAACAGCTCTTTCTTAATGAGAGGATCATTGAAGATGACAAAGGGAGGTGCCTCTTCTCCATCACTTGTACTCCAACACACAAACTTCTCTAAAAATCTGAGACAAGAAGTGGAAGACGCTCCCATGACTCCAATTGTGCCTGACTGATGACAACTCCGGCTGTAGGGTCCACTTCTTGAAGCAGAGGAATTCGCATCCTGATTCTTTGGTTCAGAGGGATCAATAGCGCTGTTGATATTGAGAACTATTGGAGACAGTCTAGCATTATAAGCAAAGCATGAAGACTGGGATCTACAAGAGGCCCATCTTCGTCTTGCACCACCTATGCGATGCACTGAGTCATATAAGGAGCAACGAGGAGACATGGCTAAGCTCCTGCGTGAAGAGGTTTTGAGTCATTCTGTAACAGCTGTAGCATTTCTAGGTGTATACACACTAAGCACTAGTAACACAGATGAATTTCAAGAAGCAGCAAGTAGAAACTCACCTCTGCAAAGACATCTGAACCATGGCAGTTGAGGACTTTGAATTCCGAACACCAGTTGACCTTGTGGAGAGGCAGAGTTGGAATGAAGAGACTATCCCTCTTCTCGCAGCAGACAGATGAGGATGGTAGCAGCTACATGTATATTATTGATTGAGAGGTAGTCTTAGATCTTAACAGCTATTATTACTATTAAACAAGGGCCGCATCAATGAACATGCACAATTCAGACAGCCTAACAATAGTAATCATTACAAGAGTGGGAGGGACAGAACAGACAAAGAGGAATCTCAATTATTGCAGTGGAACGCAGAAGATGTTTGTTTTATCTTTTGTGAGGAGGAAGCACTTACCAAGAGGAAGCACTGTGGAAGATTGTGACCCATGACTTGGAAACTGCCTCACAACTCAACCAAACAAGGTTATCTCTTCAGCTAATACTATACATCAACTTATCTCTCTAGCGTTGCTGTCTTCCTAAGATTCAATATTCAGCATCAGGCTTCAGCTGTTACAAAGTTTAGATGCAAAAAATTACTGCTCCAGTTTTTTCACCAGCAGTGAAAAGGCAACAAAGGAAGCGTACAAGATATGAATAATCCCAAGGGACAAAACTCACATGATTGTGGGCACAGCTCACCTCTCACATGTGCTCTTATGATCCACCATACATCAGTAGAGCAAGACACAGGGCAACAGGCCACTTGCGGTTGCATATGCAACTTGCCGTTGTTGCACTTACAAGAACACAAATGCTAGGAAAGCAGTGTTACTGCAAATGGACCACCTCATAAATTTGGCAAAGTGTAACCACTACATATGACATCATTTCATCACTTCAGTCTGTATGGTTGACCAGCTGACACTTCAGAATTGTTACTTTCATAAAGTTCCAAATGCAGTGAACTCAAAAGCACAACAACAAGAAGAAAATGAATGGAAAACAACAAAAAAATAAATCTGTCGTGTCACTTCCACTTAAGATCATTGTGAGAAAATAGGCAATGTTAGACAACTTAAAGAGCAGACTTCAGTTTTGTCCATTCTGTTGTCATGATAAAGATAACAATGCAAGAAGCTTTTGAAGAGAATAATGGAAGAATTCAACCAAACATACTTTTTTGAAAGTAAACAAAAATACTAGTATTTCCGAAATACAGCAAGAAAAATAAATGAAAAAATTGCCTTGTTGGAACTGCAACAGGGAAAGTAACATCCTGCCGAAGGGGCAACAATGCCAAAAGTGCCAAAATGTAAAAGAAATTCCTGCATGAACTATTGGGGAAACAGAGACTCAGCTTCTTGTGATTAAAGTTACAAATGATGCGACCATGCGATTCCTCAATACGATGGAGAGAAACCTAAATGTTACAATATTGAACATCAAAATCATCATCAGGTTCAGGTTAGCCCCAAACTGGCTTTATAGCACATAAATAATGAAAGTGAACTACAAGGATTAAGATTGTAACAATCGTGTCTACTTCAGCTTTGACTTGGCAGAACTTTGCAGTGGCTTAGCAACAGTAACCGAAGGACTACTTCTTGCTGTCTTCTTTACATTGTAAGTTACCGACATAAATGCACAAACCAGTGCAATCATAATGGTCGGGTAGACATAAGATGATTGTGTTGGATCACTGTTCACTGGCTTCCCAAATAACGCTTCTTTCACTAGACCCCAGATAACCAAAAGGGTACCGAACAAAGTCATCCTCCCTGGATTTATGATGCCCACAAGTGCTCCAGCAACACAGAAGTAGCTTCCCGCAAGTATCTGATTGAGGAGCAAGACAGTATAATGTAAATAGTTCATAGAAGCAATGTTCCAGAAAAGTTGTAGGTTGTTTATGAAAAAAGTACCTCAAGACGTTGAAGATCAACTACTGCAGAAGCATTTTTGGCTTCTGTAAGATTGTATATGTCGAATAGGTCACTCCACCTTGGAAATGTCATGCTTTTAGTTAGGTTGCTCATGATAGCTCCAGGGTACAGCATGGCCTTCACAACAGATGGTGGGAATATCTCATTCGAGACCAACTGAGATGACGTGACTTGAATTGGCGTTGTGCATGTGCCAGCTCTACATGGGACCCTGAAATGCCAACAGTACGAGAAATCTATTAGCACATTATGTTTCCCAAATCAGCTCTTACAAAACATGACTGCATCTGCATTGAAAAAAAAATGCAAATGGACAACATAAGTAAGAAAGGGTAAAATAACAGCATAGGGAAAGGTTACATGACATCCATGTTCGGGAGTAAGGAGGAGCACGAAGAAAATGCACTATTGTGGCGAAAGAGTGAGTGACGCTAGATTATTGTACTCTTAGGGAAACCATGAAATATACAAAATGATGAAGATGATTCCCTCAAATAGTTTGAACAAAGATATTTGTAGAAGATTGATTAATGCCATAAACATTCAATTCATCATTGAATTAACGGTCCACGAAGTTAGGATCATAGCAAACTTTGGTGCAACTACCCTTCTTAGAAAAGAGGCACAACAATCAAGCATATAAGGCCTTTTTAGTCCCAAGCAAGTTGGGTTAGGCTAGAGATGAAAGGCAAAGGAACGATCCAGCATATATATCCAACGTTAAAATTTAGTTGAGGGTGATCAATCAGGAAAACACATTTTTCACATTTTACTCCTCAGTCTGCCTACCGCTATTGATCTCTTTGATGCATTAGAATGGAATGCATCCACTTGTTTAAGTTCTAACATGAATACTTTAAAGGGTCTCTTTAAGTTTGTTCATCATATTCTGTTGTGTTCATCTTCTTTTCTCATATGTGAGGGTGTTTGTATTGTCAACTTATAATGATATATATCTGAACTATAAATATGCTGGTGAACAAGGTGTGCACCATGAGTGTAATCAGTTACGGTAGTCAAATGGATTTGCAGGTATCTTCTGTAGTCACAAGTTCTACATCATAATTCATAATACGTATCTCCTTTTGCTGATATGACAATTTTCCACATGCAAAGCCAATCAATATAGTTTCCTATGCTTTTTTCCCCCTATTGCTCAATCACGGACGTAGCATGTACTTAAATCAAACCCTGGTAGCAGACAGTTTATGTGCTTACAAGGCTAAATATTGAAGATGTACTCACATTTAAACATTGATTCATTTGAGGCATACGATTATCATATGGAAATTGATGTTTTACACATTGTCCCAAAAAAAGAAAAGAAAAAAAGGTAAAAGACTGGGCATAAGGTTGATGGGTTGGGTTTCATCAGGTCACTAGAAAGGCACAATTTAGCACAAATTCACTCAGAAAACTAGATAACCTTAACCTGCCTCCTTCCTGTTTGGCTGCTATTTTTTTGTGCCCCTGAAATCCAGCCTCGGGCTCCTGGGCTCCCATCCTAACGGTTTACCAGAAACTTTGCAAAGCCCAAAACCCTGAGATATTCAAAAACTATGTACAGCCTAGAAGTACTAGCATAAATAGATTACATGCTTAGATGTAATCGTTGTGACTTTTTCCGATCAGCATAAACTCAGACGGCACTTTTACTAGTTGGTTAGATACAAGTGCTCGGCAATAACTAGCAGTAAGGAACTGCACAGATATTATTTTTATTTTTTTTGGAGAAAACTGCACAGATATTATCAAAGCAGGTAATCATGACAAGTGCCAGTGCCAACAGAATTCAGAAGGGCTGATGGCTAATTAGTAAGATTTACCACAACAAAGCATGCACACTAAAGACAACCACAATGGATCATCGATGAGGCTTTCCAACCTCAAGATGCATACATACAATTCAGAATTGAGTACTAACAGAGAGTGAGTAATGAATCTAGCCCCTAAAAGGTAAGCACACTCAGCGATCCGAGCCGCCCCAGTCTAAGAGAATTGAACAAGTAATGAGAAATCGAGCATCTTGGTTCTTAGCAGGTGGGGATAGACAGGATAGAGCTGGTTAAGAATTTTGTTACTGACCTGAAGAGCGGGATCTGGAGGATGATGAGGAGGAAGTAGACGCGGGAGGCGTAGATGGAGATCCGGCGGCTGGTCCACCCGCCGCCGCCCACTCTCCGCCGCTGCACCTCGATCGCCCCCGGCGCCCGCGCCGGCACCGACGAGCTCGGCTGCGACTCCGCCGCCGCTCTCCCTCTCCTCGTCGCTGGCGCCATGGCTCGCCTGTACCGGCAGCTGCCTGCTGCTTCTTTTATTCGTTGCGACTTGCGACCGATCAGATCATCGTCTTGGTTGAGCCAGCCAAGCTTAAAACAACAGAACAGATTCAGCTCAATGGATTAGATTATTTTTAAATAATAAATCAACAAACTATAGCATCTGCTTCATAATCAAACAAACTAATGCTGGGAAAGTGGTTGATTAGAAAGGGGGGAGGGTAACGCGCGTCCGTACGCGCGTTAGGGAATCGCGCGTCCCCTCCCCCCGGCCGCCACGCGTCCGACCGGCGGTCGGAACGACGCCGGTCGGAGCGCCGACCATCTTCTTCCTCGCCGAGCTCAAACCCCCGCCCCGGCGCGCCCCGCCCCCGCGGCCTCCGTCGCCGTCCCGGCGACGTCGCCGCCTGTCGCACGAGCCCCTCCCCCGCCCACCACCACCTCCGGCGGCCAGCGGCGCCGCGCCGCCTCACCACGCCGCCCGCACCCGCCGCCACCGCCCGGCAAGCCGCCGCCGTCACCGCGCCGCCGCCACGCTAACTCGTCGCGATTTCACGCCCCCGCCGCCTACCCCGCCCACCGCCAGCCTGCCGCCCGCGGCTCCGGCGGCGCCGCCGCCCACCGCCGGGTCACGGCCGCCGCCCCTGAACCCCCCCTCCTCTATGTCCGGCAGTGAAGAGAGCTCTCCCGACCCCCGACAACCCCGAACCCTAACCCCGCCGCCCTCCTCCACCTCCGGCGACGCGGCGGCGCCCTCGCCCCGCTCGCGTCGTCTGGATAACGTTGTAAATGGGCCGGGCCGCCCGCGCACCGGACGCGCGCTAACGCGCGGGCGCGTACGGCTGCGGGATAGAGTTTCCGATTAGAAAGGCTGGAGTAGATTCCCAGGCCCAGGGAAATCCGAGCAGGGCAGGTTTCTTTGGGCCGGAAAAAGAAGCCTATGCGTTGCCCTGCAATCCAAAATAGGACTACGTCCACATCTTTGGGGGCAATAAAATGACAGTATTTGTGGTGGAGTTTATTAGTTGACCATTGGGTTTGTGCTCAAAAAAAAAAGTTGACCATTGGACCGAGGATTAAGCATTGAAAATAAATAATTCACATTTTTCTAAAATCTTAGGAGAATAAATACAGGTTGAAGAGTGTTTATTGTGGTGCGGACTGAGTTGAGGAGGCTGTATGTTGTGTTGATTGTAGTCAAGAGTTGAAGAGGTCATATGTTGTGTTGATTGTAGTGAGGGACATAAAGGAATTTATCTTTCAAAGAAAGCGAATGATTCAAAATGAAGTGAGCATATAATTATAGAAAACATCACCGGAAAATTATGTGCGAAATATTGTATCTGAAAAACGGCATGGTGGTCGAACTGAATAAATTCATCTCTAGCAATAAGTTGGGATAATTTCTTTCCTAGTGACTACCAGAAGAGAAGCCCCCGGAGACACTTTAAAGTTCTCCCACTCTCGCTTTGCTCCCTGACCCTCTCCTCTCCCCTTCTCAACCTATACCACCGCATATGCATTGCTCCTGCGTGTCATTCGACCTAATCACGATGCACATCTAGGGGTATTCATTCCGGTTTGCTGAAAACCGTTGCCAAACCCGGACGAGAGGATTGTTTGCGGATGAACAATGAATAGTTCAAGTGAACAGTAGCTCACAATTCATTTTGCTCTACCTTTTTTCCCACGGTTTGTTTGCGGATGAACCATGAATAGTTCAAGTGAACAGTAGCTCACAATTCATTTTGCTCTACCTTTTTTCCCACGGTTTGGCTAAACCGTGGGAAAACACCCCTAGCCACATCTATCACCTTTGCTAATGCCCCTTCCATGCTTCACAGAATTAAAGACTGCATATTGGTGTAGAGCTTGCATATGTTTCCCTTGCTTTTGACTAATACCATTTTAGTTGCCCAATTCTGAATCTACTGTAAAAAAAAAATGAAGTTGCTCCTTATGTCGTAATTTGTTATAAAACTATGCATTTCTTATAGTTGTCACTATCATAGTGCAAAAAGAAAACAAACTTGCGCAAAGGACATGACTTTGTTCACTGTGCCATTATAGAGTGCACGTTGGATTGTTTTTCTTTGACACAGAACTGAACTGTGGGGGAGTTCCCCACTCTGCATTTTTATTTAAATAAAAGAGGTTAGGAATGTATTAAAAATAAAAAAGTTATAGAGCTCAAACCTAATGATATAATCTAGCCATTGGAAGATGATCTGTAAACGTTGGAACCTAGACGGATTGATGGTAAAAATGGTGGGAAACCTGGTGTTGAACTTGTACATATGAACAACTTTTAAATTCATCGTAGGGAATTTAGTACCAAAAAAAAAAAAAGAGCCGTATGGACCAAAAGTTCCAAGACACCCACACCTGGACCCTTCCTGTGAACCAAACGGATCTGTTGATTAGGAATCTAACAACGTGACCTTGACCGTGATCGCAGCAGCTTGTCAGAGCTGTCCCTCGGCGAAGTACATTGGAACAGAACATCACTAGAACATCACTTCATCATTGCCTTTTTCAACAGCTATAATTTAAGCCTACAACGTGAGCAGTGCAGTACGGCACCATGTTCACCCTTCTCTTCTATTGGTTCTACTCACAAGTAGCCTCCACGGGGGAACTAACAACAGCATTTTCCCAGTTGCAAGTTACAACTAACAAACAACAGTAGTTCAAGTTAGCTCTTCAGTTCCAAGTTTCAATGTTTTACATCAGTATCATGAAACTGGACTGGCCCTTCATGATGGGAGGGTATTCCACAAGGCAAGTCATCATCATATTAGAAAGCTCAGGATGCTAACACTTTCCTAATCTTGGTTTTGAACAGCATCACAATGATTTTGTCCATGGAAAAGTAAAGGAAACCACCTCTGGAATGCGTCACAAAAGAACCATAGCTTGTACCAACAATGCAGTGCCACGTTGGTCCGTATATTTTATCAAATTCCTGGTGGAAATCAAGAGAAGTGTATTAGGAGTCAGGTTGTGATTGTGAACAGCCAACTGAACCACAACGTAAGGAAACTAAAAAAGTAGACTAAAGTTCATGCTGCCAAAGATCCAAGTGAAGATAAGATTAAAGTTCATGCTGTGAAAGAGCCAGGTGCAAATAACACAGTGACTATATTGATTTCGAATATCAGCTAATTGGACACACTATGAAGTTTGATTTCACAAGGGACTCATCTGACAGAAAAGGTCGAAGAGAAGAGCGACGGACCGTTTTCAGAATACAAAGCAAGATCACAGTTGCGCACAGCTTACCTTCTTCACATCATGAGCCAGCTGCCTTGAGCTGAACTTGTCCAAGCTGTCATGGGATCGCTTAGCACAACGGAATGCATGCAGTTGCATGAATGGTGGCATGTCTGCAGCCATGACCCTGACCCCCAGCACTGCAACGACTTCTTTCATGTTGATCTCCATCTCTGGCATTGATCTCCTCCCAGGCGCAACATCGGATCTCCTCCCAGGCATAACATCCATGGTCTCTCTCTGTCCTGGACCATGCAGATGCACCCTAGACTTCTCAAGGCAGATGTCTTCATCCTTCTCAATGGAATTGGGATTTGGGGGCTTAGTCTCAGGGATAACACTATGCCTTGTCTCTTTTGCAGTTCCCCTCCATCTCATACCAAATAGCCATTGATCTGCCTTTGTCCTCCTGCTGCCATGACGGGTTGCCATTGCTAACTAGGTAATACCTCTGCTTCTCTAATGGTTATGGGCTCTGGATCTGTATGCGTCTTCCTAAGGCCATCTATATAACAGCGAGGAGAATGACTCATGGAAGAGGAATACTTTAATCCAGGCACTAAATTAGTTAATGGATTATGGGTTTGGATACTCTGCAATGAGTGGGTGGGGCAAGAGACAAAATTTTCTTTTCTTTGAAGAGGAGAACAAACATAAAGAAAACCGCAGACCATGTGCAGGTTGCCTTGTTCTGCGGTATAGTGCCCTGTATGATGGAAAAAGATAAAGAATATGATAGTTGATGCATTAAGGCCAGATTTGAGGGATCATAATGACTAATCATTCTGACAGAAGGAACCTAAAGTCTTCAACCACCTCACTATGCTGCTCAGTTAGCATATTACAGGTGTCAGTAGGAGCTAGGACCTACTTTTCCGAGATTTCTGACAGGCGTTTCATTGTCCATGATAAGCTTCATATCCCCAGGTAATGGACTGGAAATGCTCTTTTCAGTTTCTTATTATCCCCAGGTAACGGTTGGAAACACTCTTTCCGGTTTCTTATCCCGAGGTAGTGGATTGGAAACGCTCTCTCCAGTAAAGACACTTTATTTAGTGTGAGAGTAGTAATGTCACCTTTTACTTCTTCTCTTTACTATAAAAGACAAATCTGGACGGATACCTATATATAAACTCAATTCCATGCAGCATAACCTATTCCATCAATCGGATTTAATGGTGGACTACAGAATATAGACACATCAGCACAAACTGTTGCACAATTAGCCCTTATATCACAGGATGATATATGTAAAAGATGAAAATATTAAACAATGAAACAAGACATCTTTCTATTAAGATATGTTGCAAATTGTAGGTACACTGAAATCATAAGGTTTGTATGGACAGACACTTAACAAGCTAAAATCAAAGTTCATATTTTCTTTTCTTCACCCATTTTCATGCATTGAACTTCTCATTGCTTGAGTAATCATGATAAAGTCCACACACACAGAAAAAAGTAATAATGATAAAGTATCCCCAATCGCTGAAACAGTTTCAGGGTTCTTTCTACTCCATCATTGCACGCCTATCTGAAATAAGGATACACTAATGTGATATGCATTAGTTGTACTTCCTGTATTATTTAACCTGTTCCCATTCTCAGAGCCTGACTACCCCAAACCATCTGTCTGTTTCTGTGATACCGAATCCTGCGGCATGAGACTACAAGAATGTTTTTTGTGTCTTGCATGCAGCATACAAATCAGAAGAACAAGCGCATGTATTTAATCAAGCACATAGCTAAGCCTATGGTGCTGAATTACATACTATCATCTCAAATTTCTTCTAGCATTTCATTATCACATCATCAAATTAGTGCCTCCAAATCAATGGCCCATAATTCCATAGCCTTCGATGTCACCTTTTCCAAGAAAGAAGTGAAGGATCATAATCTCTCCGTCGTACTGATTGTATGGAGCCTTATAGATCCCTCTAGGAGATATCAGAGACTATTTTAGTTTGAGCACTACAACATATCGCGAGATCATAATTGCCTAGAGCCCTAGACAATTCTTCTTATTGTAAAATCTACATTTCACTTGACGCTCACTACCCATCATTTTTTAAATTCTTTCTTGATACTGAAATATTCCATGAAGACCTTCAACGTACTTCACCTTTCCCAAAGTCTATACTCCAGCTGAATCATCTTTGATCAGCTGCTAATATTTCTTCGATACAGATATACAGAATTTAAAATATCGGAGAAAGTATTCAATCAATGATAAGTTGCATACTCAATTTGGAGCTGAAACCATAATCAAGACGACCAGAGCATAGGATATGGGACCTATCATACTTTTCCTTTATTTTGCCTTTAGGTGACAGTATATCAAAACCGGTATTATGATGAACTCCACTGACCTAAAATGGAGCAGAGAATGATGTGTGTACTATGTTTCTGGAAATACCCCCCCCCCCCCCCCCCCCCCCGCGTCTCTCTCTCTCTACCTTTTTCCACAAATAGGTAGAAGTTCAAGAATGTCATAAAATGTAACAAAAACTGATCATCATTTCCAAAGGTGTAAGGTTGTGCAAATTTTATTGATGAAGCCACATGTGGAAATACCAAGTCCTAATTGTATAGACAAGATGTCAAATTCTCATTCTAGATTAACACCGTTTATATGTAGTAATTAACTCATGGTAAACAAGGAATGTTACTATTGTCTTTCAGCATCAATGGAATTCAGAGACTTCAAGAAAAATACAAAGGCAAAGTACCTCTCGTTGATGAGGAAAAATAGCAATCTACCCATAATTATCTTGCACCTAGCGAAGGACATCCAATGGGCAGTGGTAGATCCAAGTTATCAACAATCCTGAATGTCCTTGGAACCATCTTGTCAACATACAGTGTGCCATCCAGATGATCGCATTCGTGCTGAAGGATGCGTGCTTGCCATCCTGAAGCTTGAACCTTAATGGGGCTCCCATTTCGGTCTAAACCTGAAACCTCAACATCCAGGTGTCGCTCAACAACCGCCCTGTATCCATCAACACTGAAAAAAAACTGTGTGAACATACATGGTACTAGTCGGTCCAGTGAAATGCAGATTTCGTATTCATTATCATCATCATACATAAAAACTAGTGATACTTGACAGGCCACAACATTGCATCAAAAAAAGGAGGGGGGGGGGGGGGGGGGGGGGGGGGGGGTGGTGGACTAGTGCTACTTGATAGGGCGCAACATTGCATAAAGAAGCCAGTATGTTTACCTCAGGCACCCCTCGAAGAAGAATGCGGTTCTTTTACTTGTCTTCTTCAGCTTGGGGTTGATAATAACCTGGCTTCAAGCGAAGATAAGGAAACTAAAGGGCGTGAGAAGGTTCCTAGTGGTGAAGGCCGCCAATGCATGGAATGTGGCAAAATGTACTGACAAGAAGATCGAAAGGACGGCGGTCCTGTGCTTCAATGTCTTTCTTGGGTGCGTAGCTGATGTACTCTTGAGTGTCCTCGAGAACAATAATCTGTAATCAACGATTAATCATCAGAATCCATGAATATCACAATGTTTTGAACAGGACAGATATTTTGTGAGTAATGCTCATGATGATTAAACACACGCCAGAACGCACACCCCTCAGTTAAGGAAGTAGGCATGCCCTGAGCGGGACCCCGATCTGCGGGGCGGCGAGGCCGACGCCGGGGGCCTTGCGCATGACATCGATCATCCTGTCGATAGCACCCTGAACCTTCTCTGAGGAGACGTCCTCCGGAGCCACCTCCTGCGCCGGCTCGTGCAGCACGGGGTCGCCGGCCTTCACGGTCCCTGGCGTCACCGTCATCGCCGTGGGCGCGCCGCCGCCCCTGCCGCCCAGAAGCCCGGACAGCCAGCCCCCGCCTCCCGCGTTCGTCCTCACGCTTCTCCACCGCCTGCCGCTTACGGCGCTAGCGACGACGGCCGAACCGGTGAATGGGGCGGCGGGGGCGAGGTGGAGGGTCGCCGCGGCAGCGGCGGCGGAGAGCGGGCGGAGGAGCGTGACCATCTTTTTGCTGTAGCTGTGCCGGCTCGTCTGCGTCTGGATGGATGGAGTGGGTCTCTGTGGGTGATGTGGGAGATGGGCCTAGCTGGAGAACACTTGGGCCGATTCTTACTTCAAAACGTTGGGCCAAACCATACGGATTGCCCGAAACGTTAACTTCAAAACCGATAGCATCAGGCTAGGCCAAATATTTAATTGGGTCTGGTATTGTTACGGAATTCGGCCTGTTTTGCCCCTCATACTTTACCTTCACGCTTGGAAAGAGCAAGAAAAATTCTATCGAAAACCCAGCAAAAAGAAATTTCGGGGGTCGTCTCTTCGCGTGGGGGCGATATCCCCTTTCCTCCCCTGCTTCCTCCTCCCTCCGTCCCCCGTCTCCGACGATCCGCCGCCTCCCGAACCCTACTCCGCCTCCCTTCGCGATCGCAGGTACGCAACTAAACTTCTCCTCATCCACCGCCACTTCCCCAGCTCGAATTCCTCTCCTGACGCGTCCTCACCTCTCGCAGATTGGTTGATCGGTTTTGGGTTTGGGGCCGACTCGATCTGATCCGATCGGGCTGCATCACGCGGGAGCTCATCTCGCCTGATCAGCACGATCGACCGAGGACGGCGGCGGCCAGCCCCGTGTGAGAGCTTCTCCGCGCGGGCCAGATCTGCGGCCGCGCCATGGAGGGCAACAAGGACGACGCGGCCAAGTGCCTGCGCATCGGCAAGGGCGCGCTCGAAGCCGGCGACCGCGCTCGCGCCATCAAGTTCTTCTCCAAGGCCAAGCGCCTCGACCCCTCCCTCCCCGTCGACCACCTCCTCTCGCCGCTCCTCGACCCCCAAGACGACTCTGCCTCCGCCTCCGCTCCATCTTCATCGTCTCCCAAACCCCCGCCGCAACCTGAAGCAGCTGCAGCTGAAGGAGCTGAGACTGACGGGCTGAGGGAGAGGAAGGGCAAGAAGAGACAAGAGGAAGGGCAGGAGGAGACAGCCGCCAGGGAGTATACGGCAGAGCAGCTAGAGGTGGTGCGCCAGGTCAAGAAGCACACCAGGGACTACTACCAGATCCTAGGCCTCGAGAAGGAATGCACTGTGGAGGACGTGCGCAAGGCCTACCGCAAGCTCTCCCTCAAGGTGCACCCAGACAAGAACAAGGCCCCCGGCGCGGAGGACGCCTTCAAGGCCGTTTCAAAGGCCTTCCAGTGCCTCAGCGATCCCGAGAGCCGCAAGCGGTACGACATGGTTGGCTCAGATGAGCCGGTAACATACAACAGAAGGGCGGCGTCCAGGGCTAGAGCGTACAATGGGTTCTACGAGGATGACTTCGACCCGGATGAGATATTCAGGAATTTCTTCTATGGTGGGATGGCACCTGCAACAACCAGGCAATTTGGCCAGTTTGGAACATTTCATTTCAGGACTGGCGGGACGCGTGCCCATGGGCAACAAAACTCTGATGGCTCAACTGTCCGAATGCTTGTTCAGCTGTTGCCTGTCCTGCTGCTGCTATTGCTCAACTTCCTGCCGTCGTCTGAGCCTGTTTACTCCCTTTCCCGCTCCCACCCGTATGAGCACAAGTTCCAAACCCCACGTGGAGTCACATACTATGTCAAGTTGCCTAATTTTGAGGAACAGTATCCACTCCAAAGCACTGAGCGAGCGACACTGGAGCGGCATGTTGAGAGGGATTACTACTCAATAATCACGCAGAACTGCAGGGTTGAGTTGCAACGTCGCCAATGGGGCCTATCGTACCAGACACCGCACTGTGATATGCTTAAGAAATTTGAGGCGACAGCACAGTAATTCATCCATTGGTGCAAGGTGCGATTGAACTTTCTGTAATATGATTTTGCACTATGTATTTCTGCACCATGAAAAATTTCTATGGCAGATTACAACCTTACATGCTTTGCGCCATGACTTTCTTCCCTGTGTAATCAGTTGTGCCTGTGTGATTGGCCCTTGTTCTTCTATTTAATACATACTTTGTCCTATGAACTATGTTTTCAAGGTGATGCCTAGTTGTCGCTTTGGCGTCGAGGTGCTCAACAGTTCTGGGCGTCCTGGTAACCTTGCTAGGAAAGCGGCAAAAGCGAGGGAGGGAGGGAGGGAGGGAGAAGAGAGGGGAAACGGGATGGGAACTGGCTAGGAAGGCCAAGTGGCGGCTGCCGCTGCTCTCCCTGTTGGCTCCGACACCTCTGGTCGGCACTAGACATCCCTCTGACGAACTTGATGGTAGCAGATCTCCGATCAGGCGGCGGCAGCAGTCGATCTGAGAGCGCAGTGAGGAGCAGGGTACAGGGGGAGGAGTTGCAGCCTTGTAGTCGATCTGAGGCTGGTGAAAGCTTGTTGGACTGGTTGTGGGCCAGGCTTTCTTCTTCCAGTTTTCTCTATTTTTCTTTTTTTTTTCTTTTCCTTTTTCTTTCCTCTAGAGTGCACTTATGGACTGCTTCTTAGATTGGTGTGGCATTGCCTCACCTCGCCTTATGCACGCGTAGGCGATTGGAAGGGGGTGAGTCGCCACGCCTCGCCTTACCGCCTTAAAAATATAGCCTATGAGTGCATAGCTGTATGCATTGCATATGGCTTTCATTATGGAAGGGGGACTGATGAGCTGACATTCTTTATATTTAGAGTTTCTGTAGCTCTTCGTGTATAACTAAAAATGGGCCTACAATTTGTTTGACTATTTTACACGAATGTATGACATTTTTCATTTTTACCATCTTTATCATGTTTCTGAGAGTCATCTGAAAATATTGCCTGTAGTAGCCATATGCCCATCTCCCTGAATGCTTGCTAGTTCATTGCAATCCATGTCCGGCTCACTGGATAGGAATATTTTGTATTTCTTAATTTGCAAGAACGTGCAGTTCAGCTGACGTAAGGGCATGGTGGGAGAATTAGCTACATAACGGAAAGGAGAAAGCAAAAAATCATCCTGCAATTTTCTTACAGTCTAATATCATAGGGATTAGCTTTACTATGTTGCAGTGCCATCATCTTTGTGCACAAATGGATGCATTTAATTATGTGTATTTACGAATATAGTTTTCAAGCCATTCTGAGATGCAGCTGCCTAATTTCTATACCAGGCTGTTGATTTCTCTCATTTTGATGTACCACTGCAATTCTGCATATACTAATATTTCTTTCTTTATTAATCTTCCTGGATAGATAACTAATATTTCTTTTCCTGTTGTATGAAATCAAAAGCATGCCTATTGGTTATTTGAGTGTGATACCAATTACCATCTCGTTTGAATTCTTAAACATCAGAGTTTGTGATACCTCTCATCCTTGGTGTGTTTTCTGATTTTCTGACCCCTGCAGCGTGACATGTTTTTGGGTTCCATGCTTCTGAGTCTTACCATACCAATGATTCGCCTACACTTGTCCTTTGCTGAAATAATAGTAGGTTGCACGAGTCATTGGTGAGCTTTGAGCCATGCCTTGAAAATATTGGTGGATCAAAGCTGTCCAATTTCAAGCTGTTCCTCCCTTGCTCTAACTAATATGTGCACCACAGCACTAAAAACCTTATGTGGTCTATCGTCTAGACTGATTTTGAATTTTTTTTAATGCATAGTTGATTTGGTACTTGGGTAAATATATGGATGTAACATGTAGCATGTGGGTATGTCCATGTCTCTTGCAAAATTCCAAACACTCAATGTGAAGGAAATTTATATCTTCATCAACCCTCTAGATTATCAATCTCTCATTTTCCTGCAAACCTCTTAGGTATAAAAGAATTGTCTAATGCGGCTGAACAGTGATATCTAGCAGCGATTATCTAGCGCCCTTTCCCTCTTCATGTTCATATGAACAATGCCTAGTTTTAGAATCATCAAAGTTGTCAGGTATTCTCTAAAAGTTCAACGTATCTACCTATATGAGGTTTTCATCAAGGGCATTAATTAATTAATTATTATTATTGCTAATTGATGGTATAGAAGCCGCAACGTCTTGTATGCGTTACTTGGTTGCAGAGGACTTCGTAGTTCGTACCATTACTGGTCATAAGTTAATGTCCCCACTATTCCATCGCAATCATTGATTCCCATTCATCCAGTTCTTTCCTAGTTGACTAGTTCTCAGTTCGTTTCATGTTAAACAATATTTAAGCTTTATGTGACCGTAAAATTGAGCTCCAGTGCTAGTTTGTAATAAACCATCTGTGCTACTATATGAAAACACAAATGCTACTTTCCGCTCTAATGCTTTTTGTTAACCCACTTTATTCCTTTTAAGTACCCAAGATCACATAGTCCAACCTTAGTTTTGTCCTGTTTTGTAGTTGCTTTTGTTGCGAGACTAAGTTATACAATGAATTGAAGTACATAAAACATTGACGATTGTGGAAATATCTCATGGCATGTGAATGGTTGCTATTCCACATGGGTCCTTCTCTTTACTTTGATGTGTGGTGTGCTACTTGCCACTAGTTATCAATAACTAGTGGCCGGTCCATTCTCAGATGGTTACTGGATATGTTTGATCTATACCATTACCTCTTGATCATGGATCGAATAGGAAATGGAGACCACTATGGACCAAGTTAATCTTGACTATCATCTACATAACGCTGGTAGATAATTTCGTAAACTGTCTTTCTGTGGTAGTATATGGCAGTGTCTATTGAGTAGTATACCTTTAATTACTTCAGTGTTATTTGGGTTCTATAAATGATTACTCAGAGACACTATATTTGATTGATTTCTTATTATTTTCTTGTTCATTATTTTGACATGGTTAGTCATGACAGTTCCTTTCATAACTTGTGCAGGTTGACAGAGTTGGCGAGATTGCCCGCATGTAAAGGTTTCAAATACTTGCTCCATCTTAAAATTGGAACGGCAAATTAGTTTGGACTAGTAGTAAATTTTGCGGAATAAGTGCCTTTGATGACTATCCTCTGCCTGGATGCAACCTTAGTACTGTTGATGAGGAGAGCAATACTGTAGCTACTTCAAGGTTATGTATAATCATTAAAGTTTCATGGGGGTTGATAGCATGCAGACCTGTGTATGTATATGAAGTACGTACATCTTCTACTTCTTTTCTTTCCCTAATGTTTGTGGAGAATACTTGAGTACTTTGACTTAAACAGACAAAGCGATTATAGCCGAAATTGTTATTCATTTGATAACGGTGAGGATGCTTAGGTGTCCAATTGTCCGTACATAATGGAATGAGCCCTGGGCATATAGAAAGAATGCTTCTGTGTTTCCTTACAGGGTCATGTGTATTGATAATGACCTGAGTGGTATGGGCAGGCGATCTTAGCTTTATCTCCTTAAGGCACCAGTTGTATTGCTTTGCTCTTTTTTCTGTTCAGGCATATTAAATCCAGTTGCGCTGCTGCGATCTTTCGCTTTTGTTGGTCTGCTTATAATTATATGACGCTTGTCCTGCCTGATATCTTTGTCTAGAATGGGCCTTATAGAGTGATGGCCTGTCACAATATGCAAAAATAACATCAGTCGTTGACACTATTTCCGGTGTAGATAATGTGCTGTTAAATTTCTTCCTTGTGTATTGATTCAGTATTTTTACCTCATTGGAGGTCAAAATAAGTGAAGTGCATAATTTGTGAAAATTTGAGTTGCCAACGGTGTAGGATGCTACGACTCTTTTCTGGCTTGTCATCAACTCATGACCTACCTACACATGGTGAGTGCAGGTAGTTCTGAGCATATCTAGAACATCATTTCTCCTTTCCTACCTTCCACAAGCCACAGCAATGTCTTTGCAAAACAGTAGGAAATGTAGCAAAGAAATGGTAGACTTGTGTGATCAGATAACCTGTGAAAGTTGCTTGACATGGGGCAAGCTCATCATGGGACAAAAACGAAATGCTTTAGGCGACCATGATCCTTGAATGGAGTAGGCTGCCTAGAGATGGATCTCCATGATCTCTCAAATTTGTGCTCACCACAAATACCTTTTCTTATCTTAAAGAACGGTGGCGGCAATGTCTGTTTTAAGAAAAAGGAAGTGTGGTAAAAGCAAAAGGTTGTAAGTTGAAACATTTGTACTTTATCTCCCTCCATTTCCCGTATGTGATCTGCCTAACTCTTGAGAAGATTTGGTTTCTCATTCTTATACGGATCCAAAATAGTGGTTTATCAATAGGTAGATTAACGAATTATTATCCCAGAAATTCAAATTCTGTGTACTTAGATAATGAAAAAGACCTGTGAGGCGAATTAATTGATTGGCTTAGGCCAATTATAAAGGTTTCTGTAGAAGTTTGGACAATATGCAAGGTATATACAGCCACGCAAGCATGTTCAGCTCTAGTTTAGGAACTGTTACACAGAGGAGCAGCAATGGCAATAGGACCAGCGAAAATTGAAATCCTCTGTAGGTGAATGGCCATTCCCATCTCCTAACTTTCACGAAAGGGACATTTTGGTCCCTCACCTTTAAATTTGGCCAATCTCATCCCTAAACTTTGCAATCTTGATCAAATGAGGCCCTGACAAGGTGACAACACGTCCCAAAGAAAAGGAGGGTTGGCATTCTTTAACTTTGGCTAGCAAGTCGTTGATCTTGCC
Source organism: Eragrostis curvula (assembly GCA_007726485.1). Lineage (NCBI taxonomy): Eukaryota > Viridiplantae > Streptophyta > Magnoliopsida > Poales > Poaceae > Eragrostis > Eragrostis curvula. Next base: position 106,389 of record RWGY01000698.1, on the reverse strand, counting down.
AACGTGAAAATAAGTATCTCCAAGATATTTAGAGGTGCAGTAGTGATGTGCTTGGAGCTCAAAAAGTGTTGAGACAGGCGATAATGGAGGATGTGCATGGTGAAGAAAGGCGGACAGGCGATCAGTAGCAAATAAAGTGTGCCCAATAATCCGAAACGCCATGTGGCCTGGACGGGACTGGACTGCAACCAACAGAAGTGGTAGCTATCTGATCGTCTGGTTTGACCTGGCATGCAGGCACGGATCAAGTGGCTCAGGATGAACCAACCTAAGCTGCAGCCACCGTCCGAGCTGCATTGACCATTGGGACAAGGGAGATGTGTTCATGGAAGCTGAGACCAGGCAGAGGTTTGAGTTGCTGGTGCTCGACTCAATTATTGAATCCCTGATCCCATTTCTCCAGCTGAACTTGTTCAAGACCTTTTTGATCGAAGTCCAATTATATTTTGATCAATGAGAGGACTACAAAAGCCGGTCGTAGAAATTTTGGCACCCAAAGTCAACATTGTTATCGAAAAGAGGTAATAGTCGTGGTAGCTAGACTTTATGGCAACGGATTTCGTATGTAAATGTTTGGGGGTATGCACCTGAAGATGAGCTATGTACTCCTATATATGGAATACATTTGGTGTTTTCAAATGTAACAATGAATGTAGGTCCCAGAGCACCCCAGTACTGTAGAACCGGAGGGGATGGAGATACTGGACCAAAAATCAGCTGAGGAATAATTTTCAGTCAATGGAAAGACGAGAAGGGTCCCAAACATGTGTGGATCATGATTTACAGCCTCACTCAGGTAGTCAGGTTCAGATACATCGAATGGATCTCCATGATCTCCCCCCTGTGACTGACCAAGCTCTCTCACATGGTGTGTACATCTGAGGACAGAACAATTTCAGCTGATAAAAGGAGAGAGCACCAACATCTCCTGCCTTATCTTCCTTTTTCTAGGTACCAGCTTAATGCTCAGCTGGCTCACACATAGCAAAATTATTGTTAAGTTTAGCATGTATAGATAACTGATAACTCTTGCCCCACCACCAACACGTACACACCAGATGAGCAGGACGATGAGATAGCTGGGCCCAATGGAATAATCAGAAGAGTCAAACACATGTATACAATACAAGCATATATTTACCACCACATTTAGCTGGTTCCAATCCAATATGTCTCTGCCACCATAACTTTTGGAGATTTGCTCTTACATTGATCACGACAAGGTGGTGCTATCGATCCACATGCTCCTTTTTTCTCCACTCCGGGTACTGAGTAGTCTCCTAGGAACAAACTAAAATGATCAAGCAACTGTGATTAGTTCGTTGCATGAAGGTGGCAATAATAGCAGGAATTGATCTGTTATATGTCCAATGTTGTTGACAAAGAATGAGAGAATGCACCCTAGCTGGTGTGCAATGGAACTAGCTTTTTGAGAAAGGAAAAAATCCATTTTACTTCCCTAAACAATTCACTTTGTCTGTTTCACCCCCTAAACAAAATAATGGCTCACTTTACTCCCTCAAACAATTTTATTCGGTGCAATGTACACCTTATTAAAGTTTGTATCTTTTGTTTCCCATTCTACAAGTAGAATTTGAAGCTCAAATTTTACATGATGTTAGTTGCCACAATAATCTATGTTAAAACATTTTTAACATATTTTTCTGATATCATATTTATGCATATAACGTTAATTTATATTGAACTGTGTAAATAATATCAAAATAATATAAAATAATTTTTTAAATATAGGTTTTTGTGTGAGTTACCATCATGCAAAATTTGAACTTCAAATTCCACTTATAGGTTGAGATATAAAAAGGAAAAACTTCAAAAAGGTGTACATTGCACCAAATAGAATTGTTTGGGGGTAAAATGAGTCATCATTTTGTTTAGGGGTAAAATAGACAAAGTGAATTGTTTAGAGGAGTAAAATAGACTTTTTCCTTTGAGAAAATAGCATGCCTTATCGATAGTGTCACTAGTGCTGCTGGTGAGTGAAAATAAGCATTATTACACTTACACATGTATCATGGATTTTAAGATCCGAAGATAGCACATTACTCCTAATAAATCTCCAGAAATAACAAAGATATATTAAATAATGGGAAATTACAAATCCAGCGAAAAGAAGCACGTACCAATCCATGCCTACATTTTTTTTTTTTTTTGCAAAAGGATCCATGTCTACATTAATGATGATGGCTACTGAGGGAATATATCTTTCGTAATTTTAGATGTGGATCTAAGGCCTGTCTCAATGGGACTTTCATTTGACATTTATTAAGTGATACATCAGCAAAATAGATGACATGTCAAGGTATTTAATATGAAAGAGGAGGGAAGCCTTTCAATAGGATGAAAGAGTAGTGACACTCTTTCCAAGTCAATGAAAGGAGAATGAAAAGTGCATTGAGACTCTTTTCCCTTTCATATGCAAAAAAATTGGATCCTCATTGGTACACCTATGCAACAATTTAATGTCTCATTCAATCTATGGAACTGTGAAATGAATTCATTCTTCTTTCATCAACTAAAAAATTGACGTGTCATACTTAAAAAATGTGAAATGAAAGACACCACTGAGAACGGCCTAATTGATCGTAGCCGTTTTACAACTTAAGTTCGATGTATTCCAGTTTCACTCTGACTTGATGCTCCAGACCAGATGCATCTCAGCATCTGTATCCAAGTCAGACCTCGCTACTACAAAAGGTTGTGGCTGCTCAGCTCCCCGGTGCAGTAGTTTTACATTCGCACCAAAGACTCTGAGTTGAAAGCAGCAATGCATGGTAGTTTGATAGTATCCCATCTACGAGTAAAACTGCTTGAGTTGAATTTTGAGAACTTCGGAATTAAAAGCTAAGAGTCCTAATATAAATACACAACTATAAAAATAATTTGTAGTGAAACTTGCCAAAACCACTATAATAGCAGGCATTGGACAGTCCCGCTACTATGACCCAAGGGTGGGACCCACTTATGGCTTCGAGATGGTCTCTAGTGGTGGGCCATCTTATTGCCCCGCCAATAGATCTAGTGGAAAACCACTTTACCTCCTGCTGCTACTACTAGTCATTTACAGTGGCAGTCTACCTTACAGCCCCCAAGCTAAGAAATGATTTTTATGTTTTAACTTTTGAATGAAAAAAGTTTGGATTTCAGATGGAAATGTCCGTGGACTATAGCCAAATTCGGGAGTGCTTCAAAAGCAAGGAGATGGAAACAAGGTAACTCTATCAACCGTTGAAATTCCATTTATCTGTGCTAGGCATAGTGGACATATATGTTGCATTTTACCATCAACCACATATTATCTGATGGAGGAATGTTTTTTTGACCTCGGTATTGATAATAGGAAACACGTGGGCATGCTTTCCTTCCCACTAAGAATTCCTGAAAGCTCCCAAAAGCATTCAGTAGTTAATGCTATAGCATGTTTTTGTTTCTTAATAATAAATAGGTAGATGCAACTTTCAGACTGTCTGAAATAATTTTAGTATGTTTTACAAATATATTAGCATTCAAAATTAATTATGTTCTGCAGACCATGTTAGTGTCCAAAAAGTCATGTTTCGGTGACTAACTTCTGCTCTAGTTTAAAAAATAATTTAAATTGTTTCTGAGAGTTCATATATTTTTAAAGTAAAATTGGTCAAATTTAATTACAAATATGTTTGCTTAATTTCTTTGTTATACGTAAATCTCCAGAAAGATTCTGATGTGCAAATAAAACTAGTAGGTATTCTGTTGCTGTGTTGACGAGGACCTAAGTGATGACATTTTCCTGAGGGCCAACTTCAGTTCAAAGTTAAGTACAGCCATCTAAAACTGCAGCTCCGATCGAATCATGCATACAGGCCGTGTTTCTGATTCTCTATAAGAGCATCTCAAGAGAACCCTATAAAATTGGTCTCATAAATTTGTTTTTTGGAGCAACTAAAATATTATGAGGGATAATTTTTCTTTCCTCATCCAACCGTCTTCCCCTAAAAGTTGATCAAAACACTTTTGATTGGGTCACATCAGCATTTGGGGCTAAAAAAACATTAATTCCATTGAAAAAAAGAAGGAACAGGAGCCCCAAATTTTCCCCTGTTTGTAGCTACAAATGAGAGGAGTTTAGGAGCTATGAAAAAACTGAGGGTGGATATATAAATAGATGCGCACTTGCACGAACAAAATTTGGAATCTTGCGCTAGGTATCAACAGCTACAATTGCATTCCTCTTAAATGTTCTCGTCCCTCCCAACTTATTACAAATCTTCTGTTCTTTTCTAGCTAGGTTAGGCCAAATGTATTAGTGGACCGAAATTGGAAGGTAAGCAATTTCCAATCGATCGAGCTGTTTGTGGGTCTCTTTGCACAAGATTTCTGCAGACCGTCCATACGGTGCTACAAGCAGCAATTGCCATTAGAGCCACCCATTGACACCTGCTCCCACTTTGTCCATGCGTACGTTATACTAATAAGGAATGTGGAACTGATTGAATATTTGACTGAATTTGTGAATATGCTGCTAGCTACCTAGATCATTGAGCAAGTAGTATACTTTCATTGATATGAGTGATACCAAATCTTGCATGCTTGTTTGTCACTAGATAATAAGGGTCTGTTTTGTTGGGATTCAGTTTCATCTTCTTGTCAGAAAATTGAGGGGGAAAAAACAAACGTTTGGAACCAAAAACAATTTCTTCAAGTAACACCTCTCAGTTTTGAACTAGAATTCACAAAATCTTGTTTTTTAGTTTCTCAGTTTCACTGGTACCATAAACAGTCTCTCAAGAAATTGAAACCAAATGGGATCTAAAATTCTATTATACTAAGTTTATAATCCCTAGAATGTGTTCAATTCCTCAAGCACTTTAACATTCTGATTATTGAAATACATGAATGCATTTTTGTGAAATAATATGTATTTGTATTACTAGCATATTTGTTTAAAAAAAACCCGGAAAATGTAACCTCAAAGGCACGTATTTGTTTTTGTAGACAAAGGCATGTACTATTGCGTGATATGTTCAAAACGGCACTCAAAACAGAATCAATGGAATCTATATTGAAAGGCTACTTATGATACTATACAAGAGTCATGCATGGCTAGCATTTAGGCCTAGATTGGAAGGCTTGCATTTGGCAACTAGTCAGCATCGGCCAGAAGGGGTAAACAGATACCCTACTTTTTACTGAACTTAATTGGACAAAAAAGATGCCCACCGATCGATCCTTTTCTGCTAACAAACAGATGGGAACAGCCTTCCAATTCATATATTTCTTCATGGGGGTACGCTTTGCACAGGAGAAATCAGAAAAATCAATGGAGGACAGGTCCAGGCTAGGATGAAAAGAAGAGGTCTGTGCAAAAAGTGGGAGGTGCATGGGTCGAACCTGAGGAGGAGACGCAACGGGAGGCTGCTTTTCCTGTAGTCTCCTTCAGAAAAGATGGAGGGCAGGGGAATGGTAGGCATAGAAGGACGATACTCATGTGCATTGGTCCAGTAGCCTCACGCACGCCACGCGTCAGGCACGAACTAACTGATCCGCAGCGCAACTCAAGGATGCATATGTGTTGCAAATAGCTGAATTAATTCATCGACAGTTGGAAATGTATCCCCTCATAATGCCCACGGTTTTGCATATGTGAGGATGGTCAATGCTACCTTTTTGCTTGTGCAAGATTTCAGAAGATAGAAATTAAAAGCCCCTTCTGTTTGATATATAGTTTCATGGATTATCAGGTATCATTAGCTATAAAGAGATGTTTTGCAACTCCTTCACACGGATATATACATCCCCAAAACTATAAGCTAGAGAAAGTGAAATCACCAAACAAATAATATCATCCTCTCAAAAAAGGGAACACCAACAATGATAAAGTAAAGCCCATCATTTCCAACAACAAAAATGCAAACAATAGTTTTGCGTAATTGAAAACAATAGTGGCAACAATTTTCTTTAAAGGAAATAGAAGAATGCAACTTGATGACTGCACTTTCTCGGCCCTTGGTTAACAAATGAAACACCAGTTTTTTTTTGTATCATCTTTGTTTCAAGAAATACCAGATTGTGGTATGTCTCATACAATCTCTTAATGTTATGCTTTCTGGAGGAATTATCTGTTATGAGATATAAATTATTATTTTACATGTAATTAATTCTTATATTTAAAGATAATTTACATATTTCTAGGTCAATGAGTAAGGTAAAGGCAAATAGGTGCAACTTTGCATTTTTGAGATATGTAAACACTCCCAATATGTATAGTAGATAATTCATAAAGAGATCCAAAAATCCAATCATATGGTTATAGTATATCCATCTTACACTAGTTAGTCCGTCTATATTCCCTTTTGTAACTCATGCACTCAGTTCAACGTTCCCTCTTGTAAATCTTTAGTAATGATTAGGTAGCTAGTATCTTCGGATTCATATTGAAAAGTATTTTTTAATGATTATAGTTAGCTATTATCACTAGAGATAATTGCGTCACTTCCCTATTTCGACATCTAATTGTGCATTATGGTTTAGAATATATAATAGCTAGCTAGAGTCAATTTTGAGACAACTTAAAGTCAAAATGTGTCTTGCATTTATGCTTTGAAGCATAGAGGATGTATGACTGGCTGTCACCTTACATATTATTTGAGACAATAAAATATGTATGTGCTCTGGAGAACTAAGAAATGGCCAAAACAGTTTAGCAGTAAGTAATACTCTCCACTTCTTCATGTAGGTATCATTGAGATATTTCCATTCTGCTATTTACAATTTGCTAAGAACTCAAGATAGGCTTCAGTCCATGTATGTCTCTCGTTGGACCAACTCAATCTCTTTTTATGCTATGCTTAATAAATCATCTGCTACTGACCTACAAATAGTACACATGTGAAAATTTCTTAAAAGTGGACAGATCACCAAGATCAGCCCCGTGATCGGTGCCTTTTCTCGCTGCTCTAGTCTCCACACGCGCAAGTTATAGCAGAAGCCTGCAGCTTTATAAAGCTTATCTCAACTCTCCTCCACTGATAGCCAGGCAGGTGCATTATTGTGATCACTAGTGGGAATGAAGGGCCCCATACACTGCAGATATGCTGTTTGAAGCTCCTAGAACATTCCCTTTCAGCGGGAGCTGCCCGGGAACTCACCTAGCTAGTGCATATCCCAATCCCAATACAAGCAGCAGATTAGCTCACTTTTCTTAGTTTCCACGTCTCAGCAGCAGTTCCGCTGCTCAAGATTCTCTGATCTTCACCCCGATCAACACAAACGAATTTTCTGTGCGTTTTCGACGGGATTATATATACAAAATTATTGAGGCGTTGGCTGCCCCCACCATGAGAAAGATCCAGGCACATTGCCACCTGGTGCAGGTCCTTTTCGACCGACCGATCGCCCGATCAGCTCTGATCTCGATCGGCCGTGTGCGCGTCGCCTCACCTATAAAAGGACACATCAACTTGCCCGTGATTGTCAAGCGAGCGCAGCATTCGGAACCAGCTGGAGCTAGCAGTCCTCCTTGTGTTCTTCTGCCGAGCAGTTAGCACACATACACGTGTTGCTAGTTCTTCCACAAGAAATTAGCTCAAAAGTCATGGTTCGTGTGGCTACGAACTAATTACAAGCTCATGTACTGTATATGCATTCTGTCCATGCATTGGTAGTAACAGTAGTTCTGCTGCATATACACACGCACCATGCATGCATACATGCGATGTTCACCATTGCAAACTAATAATAAGACACATTGTTGTTTGATTAGGATGGGAAGAAAGGGCAGCAGGAGAGGTCGGCATGGGGCGCCGGCGACGGCGGCGGGCACCTGGTGCAGGACGCGGTGGACTACCGCGGCTGCCCGGCCGACAAGTCGAGCACCGGCGGGTGGGTGGCGGCGGCGCTGGCCCTGGGCATCGAGCTGTGCGAGCGGCTGTCCACCATGGGCATCGCCGTGAACCTGGTGACGTACCTGACGGGCACCATGCACCTGCCCAGCGCCGCGGCCGCCAACGTGGTCACCGACTTCATGGGCACGTCCTTCCTGCTCTGCCTCCTCGGCGGCTTCCTCGCCGACTCCTTCCTCGGCCGATACCTCACCATCGCCATCTTCGCCCTCGTCCAGGCCATCGTACGTGAGAAGCCCTCTATTATATTGTTAGTTACATGCACGTAATGAGCACTAGATCATCTCGTGTGCAAGGCCAATGTCATGATGGAAAGTGAATGTGTGCAAGCAGGGCACGGGGCTCCTGGCCGTGTCGACGGAGGTGAAGCAGCTGCGTCCGCCGCCGTGCGCGGGCGGTGCGTGCGAGCCGGCGACGGGGGTCCAGATGGGCGTGCTGTACGTGTGCCTGTACCTCATCGCGCTGGGCACCGGCGGGCTCAAGTCCAGCGTGTCCGGCTTCGGCACCGACCAGTTCGACGAGCGCGACGCCCGGGAGCGCGCCGCCATGGGCCTCTTCTTCAACCGTTTCTTCTTCTTCATCAGCGTCGGCACGCTCCTGGCCGTGACGGTCCTGGTGTACATCCAGGACCACGTCGGCCGGAGCTGGGCCTACGGCATCTGCGCCGGCGCCATGCTCGCCGCCATCGCCGTCTTCCTCTCCGGCACCAGGCGGTACCGCTACAAGCGCAGCGCCGGGAGCCCCATCGTGCACATCCTCCAGGTCCTCGTCGCCGCGTCCCGGAAGCGCCCCCTGCAGCTCAAGCAGCAGCCGCTCGCCGCCGCCGCGCTGTACGAGGACCGCGCGGAGCACGCGCGCATCCCTCGCACGGCGCAGTTCGCGTGCCTGGACAGGGCGGCGGTGATGGCCGGCGACGACGACAACGAGGTGGGGCCCGACGGGAGGCCTGCGCCCAACCCGTGGAAGCTGTGCTCCGTGTCGCGCGTGGAGGAGGTGAAGATGGTGGCGCGGCTGATGCCGGTGTGGGCGACCACCATCCTGTTCTGGACCATCTACGCGCAGATGATCACCTTCTCCGTGGAGCAGGCCACCACCATGGACCGCCGCGTCGGCGGCTTCGAGATCCCCGCCGCCTCGCTCACCGTCTTCTTCGTCGGCGCCATCATGCTCACCCTCGCCGTCTACGACCGCGTCTTCGTCCCGCTCTGCCGGAGCCTCGCCACCGGCGGCGGCCGCCAGGGCTTCACCAACCTCGAGAAGATCGGCATCGGCCTCGTCCTCTCCATCGCCGGCATGGTCGCCGCGGCAATCTGCGAGAAGAAGCGCCTCGCCGTCGCCGCGAACGCCGGGTCGTCGCCGCTGCCCATCAGCGTGTTCATGCTGACGCCGCAGTTCCTGCTGGTGGGCGCCGGCGAGGCTTTCATCTACACGGGGCAGCTCGACTTCTTCATCACCCGCTCGCCCAAGGGCATGAAGACCATGAGCACCGGCCTCTTCCTCACCACGCTCTCGCTCGGCTTCTTCCTCAGCAGCGCGCTCGTCTCCCTCGTCAAGGGCTGCACGCGCTGGCTCGGCGACACCATCAACCACAGCCGCCTCGACTACTTCTACTGGCTCCTCGCCGTGCTCAGCGTCGTCAACCTCGTCGCCTACCTCATCTGCGCCATGTGGGCCACGCCGCCGGCCGCCAGCCACGCAGAGCAGCCGCAGCCTGCATCCGCCGACGAGAAATGCTAGCAACATCATATCTTATTATTATCTGCACATCACTTTCACCGATCGCTATATCCGTTATCAAATTATAGTATATATATAACTTGACGCACATATTATTAGTTTATAGTGGGCGTGATGTTTCAATGTAGCTCTCCTATGAAATGTTTAAGCATATTGTTCACTGATGTTAATTAATTGAGAAATAAAAATCGGCTTAAATTAATTAGAGGATTTCTGATAAGTGGATTTTTTTGGAAAGCTAAGGTTTGCAAGAAAATAAAAATATTCATCTGGCTGATCTTCATTGACAAACTGAACTCTAGGAACCTAATCAAAAGGAGAAAATACAAACCAGAGTGGAACAACTACAATTGTGTTATGTGCAAACCAAATATCACTTGTTCTTCCAGTGTCCCTTCAGTAATGCTTGCTGGGACTTTGTCGGCATCTCCTGGGATCACTCTCTGAACTTCTTCAACACCATCCAAAAAGCGGCTTCAGAAACCAACCATCATTTCTTTATGGAAATTTTTGCAATCACATGCTGGGAAATCTGGAAACAAAGAAATGGGAAGATCTTCAGACAGAATGTCATTTCCTTCAATACATGGAAATACTGCTTTGTTGATACTGTACATGCTCATTTGTATAGAGTAAACAGCACTATTAGGCAACAGATAACTGACTGGCCGGATAGCCGTCTGTAAGTTTTTCTTTCTTGTTGTCAGATTACTGGGTCTTTTGTACTTCTTTTTCTTATATATGTTGATAATAGCACAGTAGGGGCTTCCCTACTGTAATTTCCTACAAAAAAAACAAGATTTTACCCAGTTGAATCTGGGTCTTGGACAAGCATTGCAACATTGTGCATGAGCACAACTCAGGTAGATAAGTTGTGCGACTCAAATGCACATAACCAATGCCATTTTACGTGGGGCAGACAGAGACTGAGATTCATGCAGAGAGCATATACTATACACATACTTAGTTCAAGGGTAGGGGAAACTTTTTTTTTTTGGGAAAAAAACCTAATAGTGCTGACCTTGAACTAATTGCTTACCGTCGCAAAAACTGACAACCTAGCATCCATCCGAACACCACGGAGACGCAACAGTGTTGTTGAAATCAGCTTCAACGGACACCATTGACTCCTCAACTTGGCGCATTTCGAGTTGGAACTTCGAAATATAGGAATTGTTTGCAGAATGCTGTGTGACGAGTGATGCCTTCTTCTCCCTGAATGGTTCCTCTCCCAACCCCGTCATACACATCTCAAGCAGCTTCAACTGTTTCTCAACTCCATAATTAGCCACGTCTAACTTGAGTAACTCCTTATCCAAAGTTGCCTTCCTCTTCTTGAGATCAATCTGGCGGTTCCTTATGCGAAGCAAGTCATCGAGGCGGACCTTTAGGGCACTCACATCAAACCCATTCTCTTCCAAATCAATGAGGTTGCTCATTTTCTCTTGATAAAGCTGTGGATCATCCTGAATTTGCATATTTTTTATGCTTTCCGCCATGTTTGCAAATGAAAGCATAAGTCCTAGAGCTTTTCCTTCTTGAAATTCTGATGGACAGTTCCGCACCTCATGAAAATGTAGATTTTTCTGCGGTAGCATCTTGAAAACCTCCATTTTGTAGTCAGGCATCAACAACAATGAACTTGTAGAGAACACAGGAGGAATGCTGTTGCTGCTAGGTGCTGGCAGTGGCCTCAACGATGATAGATCCACTGTCAAAGCTGGATGCATAAATGAAGATGGTTCTGCTGATTTCTTGGAAATGGATAGTTGAAGTTGACTCAAAGGATGCTGCAATGATGTGCTACGTTCAAGGCATGATACATCAGCAATCTTCTTGGCTGCTAGAAAACCAATACACCTGTCAGCCATGGCATTAATGCAACACAAAACATTTACCTTTGCAATTTTGCAGGACTTACAGTTCATATAGTTGTGATGGTGAAAGACTGCTGCTTCCTCGGCAGACATGCCTGTTCTTTCGCATTTTATCTCCATCTGAACAAAGAATGACAATAGATGAACAAAAAGAATGAACAATACAAGTGGTATTCCATAAACAAGAACAAAATCAAAAGATGCAGCTAGAAAACTTCCATTTGGTTTGGTGGAACAAACTACAATAAACATGTTGTGACCAACGAAAGAATATTTACTTTGTCATCATCAGAGGCTTGCATGAACAAAGGATCAGCCTTGACATCCTGCGAGGACAAAACTGGTTCTATTTTATCAATTGGGAAATTTGCCGCCTCCTCAATATACATGCTGGTACCTTCGCCTCCTATCTCCCTCTGCTTTTACACAAAATCATCGGGAGATTATACGAATGAGCAATTTACAAGGCATTCAATAAAACAGAACAAAATCGGAAGATGTTACAAGCAAATGGCCTTGTAGCAAAGCAGCCCTTTCATGCCCCTCTGGTACTTCCATTTAATTGGTTTGGTGGAGCAAACTGAAATTAAGTGATTTTGACAAAACAAAAGGTATTTACCTTACTATCGTAAGGTGCCTGCATGCATGAGATATCAGCATTGACATCCTGTTGCGCAGATGAAGATGGTTTTAACTTCCCATTTGGGAAGTCCTCACCATATGCTAGGTCAACAGTCTCTTGATTTGCTGATGAAATTTTCATTTGATGAGAAAGGTTTCACTAGTGTCACTTAAGTCTATGCATATAGCAAACACTTACAGTTTATGGAGTTAATCAAAATAGTATCTTCTGCTTTGCTGCAAGTACCATCCATCCAGCTCTTCCCCTGCATCAACATTGAGATCAGCAGGAAACAGTAGACTGTCAAGTAGGATTACTTTAAACAGAAGAAAAAAATAAACAGAAAATTATTTTAAACATCTGCTACCTCTATAACGTCCTGGCACATTTCATGGTTTTCATCCGCAGCTGCAGAATCATCAAGTGTCCTCAATGCAATTCCTGAATGAAGATGGTCTGACTGTATTGGTTCTTTAGTTTCATTCATTCTGAGAAGTCCTTGAACTGAGCAGCCTGGAAGAGGAATTAGTTGCCCACCATCTTTGTTCGAAGGATCATGTGATACCCGTGGCAACACAGATTGTGATAAAACATGGCTACATGGCTGTTCTTCAGAATGTCTTGACACTTCAGCAATCAGATCCTGCTGAGTATTATGTGCTTGCAGCAAGTTCAGTGGAGGCCTTGATACTTGATAAGGATGTGCATCATGGCTGGAATGGAGTGTGTCATCTGAAACATTCATACGCCTCTTCTTTCTGTTCGGAATAGAACTAGAATTGTCGCTGATTTCAATAACACTTCGACAGCCAGAGTCATCACTGATTGTAATAACATCAAGATAGCTTGACTTGTCAATTTTACTAATATCATCAGGTGAAGAGATAGAAAGAAGATCCTTTCCTTTAGTACCAAGTACCTAGAAAAATACGATAAACGGCAACATAATCAAGGAAGATCAGCAGTGTCAGAAGGAAGGAAAAGATACCAGGAAAGTGCATTGCAATTGTTGCAAGGTCCTAAAGCAGAAAAAAAGAGAGTAGATTGATACATAAGAATGATGCATGAGAAATGTTAAAACAAAAGCAGTAAAAAAGGACCAAGAAAATAAGAAAAGTAAACAAGGCAGTGTGCACCATTGGCAGGCAGTGTCTCTGTTTGTCACAGCCATTTGTAGACATCGATCTAGGTGTTGTGTTTGCTATAAGTGTGTGCTCCTTGACCTTTGCCGTCCAAAAACCAACACTCTCCTCACTCTTCCAAGCAGCATGCTTATCTGGAGGAGTTTCCAACAGTGATTTCGCTGTATCTTTTCTGAGATGCACACAGTGCTTCAAGTGTGGTTCTTTCTTTCCATCATTTTCTTTCCTCACCCTTTTCTTAGGGACATAGCTGTGATCACTATCTCTGCTAGCTTTGGAGAGCTTTGGTGAACAAAATTCTTCATCAGAATTTTTGTTAAGTGTGGAGAATGCTGTTGAAAAGCTTTCTTCAGCAAAAACTGCATAATCTTCTTTCTCAGCATGCTTCTAGTAAAAAAAGTAGCGAGAATTAGTCCAGAGAATTGGAATAAAAATGAAAATTCAGCCAAGGCATCCAAGCAAAGATGAGGAAGCATTTTGAACTTGTGTGAAGTCATGTTGGAAAATAAACAACTTAGAATATAACAGGCTAAGTTGACGACTTGACGAGTAACAAAATTACTTTCCTCCCCAAAAGACAGTAACAAAATTACTTTGCTGGTAAAATACCTTATTTGAGCGCCACCATTGCGGAGCATCCCATTTTGAGTAGGGTCTCAGAGATGAACTCGACACAAGCAAGTAGTTATCTTCATCTGCAGTGTAAGGCCGTTTTATCATTACTCCATATCTTCTAGGTTCAGAGAAGCCAACAGCTGCAACGATACCTCCTGTCCATATACCATCTTGATACACTTCCACCTCTGCAGAGGGCTCTAACTCATACTCAAACTTCATTCTGTCAAAGACAGGTGGTGGCCGAATGAAGCTCGAGTGTAGGATCTCAGTAGAAGACTTCCCATTCCCATACCTAACAACATAGCTGGCATCGCCAACCATCTTAATAATAGTAGCCGACATCCAAGCTCTGCCCTGCTTCTCTTCATCACACATCACTTCTACAATGCTTCCCTCTGGATAAAGTGGCATCACTTCTGCAATGCTTCCAGGCAGCTGCATGCAAATTATAGACAGACTGATTTTAGTTGGCATGGAACTTTTAAAATCACGACATAAATTAGTTGGCAAAAAAAGAAAAAGAAAAAACATGGAGCTTTTAAAACTTGAACAAGAATGGTCTCGTGGCGCTTGGCGTTGATAGCTTATCTGATGGGTCTAAAATTAGGCGAAAAGGTTACTGTGTAGTGTGTGGCTTTAAGCATGATCATCAAGTTATACATAGCTTTGCCATGATTTAGTGGCCAGAAGCTCAAGTGACTCACTAGAAGAATATGCTTGCGTATATATAAATGTATCCATTGATAGATAAACCTATAATTATACTAGCCTTTCCTATCCAGATTTTTATTGGACAGTTGAGGGGTCCCAACAGCACAAAGTTTGTGACCACATTCAAATTAGTAACAAATCCAGCACACCATTTTGATGATAAGGCAGAGCAAAGAGGCTGCTTGGTTGCTGGCCTTGGATTGCCACGCCAAACTGTGACGGCGCCACAGAGTGCCGCCGAACGTTCGGTGTGGCGAACGACGGCCGGCAACCAAGCATCCTCAAACTTTGCATGCATCCAGGAAGATTTTCTATGATTCCTCGAATCAGCTAACCATTGTGTTGTGCTGAATTTTGCATTATAGGAACTTAATGATGAAAGAAAGTAATCCTGAAGTCTGAACACATCTAATTTTTTTTATGATATGACTTGTGCTTGAAAACGATAATACTGAAATCTGAAAACATCTTAGTATTGTTACTTGAAGTTATACAAATTAATGGAGCTAAAATCCTAAGCCCTCGTTTGGAACTGAGGCATTTCCCCAAATCCGACAGGAAATGAACCTTTTTTTCTATCGATTCAGTCAAGCAAAATCTCAGTGCGATTTCCGCAATCAGAAAGTCAAATCAAAAGAGCGCACTATGAAACAGTAAGGAAAAAAAATGCAAGCCTTGATCGATTTTGCTCACCACTTCTTGCGCGTCCTCCCAACTTCCGAACATGAACTCGCGCCGCGGCCGGACGAGCGAGGCCGGGAGGTCCACCTGCTCGCGGAACAGCGGGAACGACACAGCGTACCGCTTCTTCCTCCCCCGGCGGACGACGGACACGACGGCAGGCCACCATCCGTCGTCATGGAACGCCTCGACGAGGTCGAAGCGCTTGAACTTCCTCCCCGGCGGCGGCGGCGGCGGCCTCGGCCGCACGTGGGTGGCGGCGGCGAACTCCCGCAGCGGGGGGCCACCGCGGCGGGCGAGGAGGGTGGAGAAGACGACATCGTAACCGCCGGAGCGCGGACGCCGCGCGGCGACGGTGGCCTCGAAGTGGGCGCCGCGGAACCCGGGTCCGTCCAGGCGGACCTCGACCTCAGCCCCCACGGCGAAACAGGGTCGACCGCGCCAGCCACCGGACTCCGCGCTGGCATCGTCTTCGTCCGCCTCCGCTGGCGAGCGCGCCATTGCTGCAGCTTCCGGCGATTGAAGAGAAGACGGAACGACGAGACGAACAGTGAGGTCGGGGCCGGTAGCAGGTGTCCGTTGCTTCTCCCAACGAGGCTTGGGTTCGAAGCCTCTCTCTCTCTCTCTCTCTCTCTCTCCCTCCCTCCCTCCCAAAAGTCCCAAAGTTTGAATCAATAAATTTCTTTTTTTTTTTTGCGACGAAATTTCAATTTTTTGTACCTACCAGAACACGTTTCGTATACGGTCTAAAGCAGGAGCTACTCCTAAGTGATATTTTGCGGACGTCTGTCAGTACAAAATTTGCACTAACAACAACAGATTAAAACCGTACATGCACATTTCGAACGTGCGACTACCGCGCCAAGACCCACAGAGAAAAAGGGGCAAGAATACATTATGTCCTTTCGAATTTCAGAATGCCTTCTAACACGTTTAACTCACCATGCTTATTTCAGGGTACATCGACACGGGTTGAGATCCCCTGAATTACAAGTCTCAATGCTGAGAATGAATAGTGGCTGGAATTGGTTGCATTATGGACCGTTGGATCATAAGCAAGTGAACCTGATTCACACGCTATACTGCACAAGAAAACAGTAAAAATTAGCGGCTTACACCAGTCTCAATGGAGGTTTTCATTTCACGGTTTACAAGTATGACACATCAGATTTGTAATCTTATTATGTGAAATGAAACTACATCTCTCAGTGCACACTTTCAATTTTACGATTTCATAGGATAGTGAGAACATTAAATAGTTGCATATGATTGGATCAAATGGCGAAGAATGAAAGAAAAAATGCTCAATGTACTTTCATTTCATTTTCATAGTCTATGAAAGGGTGCCGCGAGCATTTCATTAGGATGAAAGCAAAATCTTATCTTTCTTCTTAAAATTCTTGGGATTGTCATCTTTTTTTCTGATGTGAGAGTTTATTAAATACCAATAAAAGATCCATTGAAGCTGATCTTAAAAAACTAATCGTTGTGTTACAATATTCCGTACAATACTAATTAAGTCCACGGTCGCTACAGCCCTCTGCATTGATTGTTGCACTGATGCAGAGGATCTGTATTCCGGCGAGACGAGACACGAGAGCAAGTAGCCCACCAAGGTCATTGTTAGAGGTTCAGCCAAGTTCCGAAAAGTTCATACTAGACAACGTGTTTTTTTTTTTTGGGATGCAAGCAGTAATTGCCATCCGAGCTAGCCCGAATGGGACACGAGCCCGATAAGTCCCGGCTCAAACGAACCAATCTAATTTAGGCCTCTCGTAGTGGACAAGATTAGGCTACAAATTTCAGCAAAGATTATCATTAATTTAGGCTTAATTTTGATTTCCTAGAAAGATTAGGCTAGTCTCAAAGCATCTATTCATAAGCATTATATTCTATGTCACATGGGCATTTTTTGCTGACTTGACAAGCTAATTACGAGGAGAGAGTGGAAAAAATTTCATCTATTGTGAAAAACCGTGACCGCGACTCTTTTTTCTAAAATTTAGTCTTAGAAACAATAAAATGAAAGTATGCATTGAGAATGCCACAATTTCAGCAAAGATTATCATCTAATATCAAGTGATGCCAGCTCCAAAACGTCCTTAGTAATCAGAGGAACTCGGAAATAGCACTCATGAAAGATGCGGTCACTCCAAAACGCCAAAACACATGTCAGCAGCATTTTCTCTTCCCGATTTACCCCTGTCTTCTTCCCTGCCCCGGCCGTCCTGGCACAGTCGCACGCGCCGCCCCCGCGCGCGGCCGTGCTCTACCTTTGCCGCCGTCGCCGCACGCGCCCGCGCCAGCACGCGTGCCTGCCTGCGCCGCCCCCGCCACGGCCGAGCGCCCGCCCGAGCACCCCGTCCGCGGGCTCCCCGGCACACCTCCCCGCGGCGCGAGGGATGAGCACGCGAGGAGCGCGGCCGTGGCGTGGAGATAGGGGACGGCATGTCCTGGAGTCGAATCGAGATCGGGTGGGGGTGAATTGAGGTCGATACATGGCGGTGTGTGTAGCATCCCGCCTCAAATCAATGAGGGGTTAGCTAACCAGGATCTTAATCGGGGAATACTTGACGAAGCAAGTATGCATAGACCACACACATAAGCATAAATAAAATAATTTTACATAAAGTTCACTTCTTACATTGGTTCCATAATTAACATAAGATTTCCATTTCGAAGTTCGATTTATTTTACATAAAAGGAGTTCGAAATTCGATTACAAACACGAGCGGAAGCGAAACACACGACGATACATATCTACAATGAAATCATGTCCGGCCCGTAGACATGATCTCACTCACCTTGCTCCTGTCGGGGAGAAGAGGGAACCCACTCAATGGACCAATCCTTGGGCGGTTCTCCCTCCCACACTACTTTACCGCAACACCCGCAGAAGTTGCAATCAGGAATACCTGCAGTAAAGTTTTAAACATCGAAACCCTGAGCAACTAATACTCAGCAAGTCTTACCCGTCAAATTGGCCATCTAAGACTGACTCCTAGCATGCAGGGGGTTGACCAAGGGTTGAAGTTTAATTGCAAAAACGGCGCTAATATTTGGTCCTTATTTTCATGTTTTAGCCAAAATTAAAAGGGTTCTTGCATAAATGTAAATATTAGCAACCTAACTAAGCAATACATGGTTGCAATACAATTAATTGAAATACAGCATCATTTAAACATCATCAAGTGCCCTTCTTACTACGATGTGACACAGTGAATAAGTGGTACTCAATAACCGCGAGGGACGGCGATTCGAATCGATTTACACCTGCAGGCAAAACCCGAGATACACGACGTACGCTACTCGAAGGAGTCACGCACGGCAACCGTTTACAAGGTACCATAAAGTCGAGCCGCTTAACACCTCTCCCGAGTACACGTCTCCCCACGCGATAGCCATGCCTGGTCTAACCGTGGTTCACCCAGGCACCCTCCCTTCAAACACTGTCCCAAATTCCACCATACCATCTTCATCACCAAAAGAGAGGTGGGTTCACGTCCAACAATATAGCATCGAGCTACTAGGTTTACTAGTTCCCATTCTCCTAGCATGCATCCGGTACTGTTCAAACTTGCTCATCGGTACCACAACGAACGGTCCTCAACCGACACAAACGGGGCTATGGCGAACAAGGCGAGCCTTGTCACCTCCACCTACACATGAACTTCCCCGTTCGGTCTCAAATTCATTACCATCATCATGTGAGAACATAAAGTAAAACCAACCTCAATTACCGAGCGGTCTCCATACCACTCGATATTCTACCGACAACACTACTTTATTAAGCATAGCAAACTAACGAGTGGTAGAACTTAACTTAACCAAACCCATAGGAATATCTGGAGATATATGCAACTAGGTTTTCAATCAAGTCCTATACGTAATGCACATTTCACGACTCGCAGTACATATGAGAAAGTATGAAACTTTGCAAATATGGGAGTGCACCGGGGCTTGCCTTGGGGCTGGTGGTTAGTACACTCGAGTATGCTCAGGTCAGCGCCGGTCTCCTCGGCCACGATCTCCAAGTCCTCGAGTCCGGCGTCGGTTCCTAAATGAATGCAACAACACAAACAAAATCAAAGATAGTTCACGGAACTTCCTTGACAAATATGACATGGTGAGGTTATGATGCAAATGCAACAGGCTGGCAGGGCCATTCATTAAGTTTTTGCAGTTTGGCCCCAAGTGATTTATACACTTACTTCGGACTTAGGAATTTCCGTACGCGTAAAAGAGATCCTCTTCTAAAATTCGTTAAAAAGGGTTCTGGAAGATCTAAAATTACATTTGTATTTTTATTTAGCATCTTCCTCCTAGGTACAGTAACATACCCAAAATTTGGTGCAAAAAGGTGCAGGAATAAAATCAATAAAAAGATTTTCCTAGCAACTGCAAAATGCAATTACTCCTAAAAGAAGATGCATTTCAAGATGCCACTTGGTGGGATGTTCAGGGAACCTATTAGGAGTGTGCATGCCAAAATTTAGGATTTTTGCACTTACAGATCTTTTTATAGAATTTATTTCCTGATTCTCTTCTTTGAATTTTATAAAAATAACTGAAAAGAATTCAGATGTTCATGTTGTACCACTGGATAGGTCTCACTTCAAGGATTCGAGAACACTTGAGTTTGCATTTTTACGATTTTTCTACGAATTTCTATCGAATTTACAAGTTTGGCCAAAATCTGGAATAATTCAAATAAAAGGAAAGGGGGAACTGTGCCCATGCCGTCGCCGCGCACGACGCCGGCGTTGGCAACGAGAGCGTTCCGGCTGAACGGCGGCGAATCCAGGTGCACACCAAGCGGGTCTCGAACCAGGGCAACGAGACGACCCTAAGACGCTAACGAGGGCATGCGCGCGGGGCCGGGGAGGTCATCGGCGACGAGGAGTGGCGGCGGCGAGCGGCGGCGCTACGCGTTCCGGTGAGAAAAGACGGCGAGGGGCAGAGCTAGGGGAAGCATGAGCATCACCTTGCCACGGGGAAGCTGATGGTACCACACGTGCTCGAGGATAAGGCCCGGAAGGTGGAGTTCGTCGGAGGGGTTGCGCGGCCCGGTGAACGGCGGCGAGGGAGAAACGAAATCCCGGCGAGGTCCCTGCACAAACCTCGTCGAGGTCACTCCCATGAACTCTCTAGGCCACAAGAAGGTGACACGCACGAGGAATCGACGTGAGACTCACCGAGGCGACGGAATTTTCCGACGACGGCGAGCTAGGTCGTAGCTCCGGTCATGGCGGAATTTAGCTCGCCTTTGCTCGATACTTGGAGGAACTCTTCGCGCGCGACTGCAGCTGCTAGAGGAGACTCGAGCGCGCACTTTTGCTGCTGGCGACGAGGCTCGGAGGGTTGGGACACGGCGGCGAGGCGGCGAGCTCGAACACGGCGATGGCGGCTCGGTTTTGGGCGATGCAAGAAGTAGTTCGTCGACGGCTCGTCCGAGGAAAAGAGAGGAGGAGATGAGGACGAGGTTAGGCCGGTCGTACGGGAAGGACGGCGAGCACAGAGGCCGGAATGGGCAGTGAGAGAGAAAGGCGTCGCCGGCGGCAACACTTGGCGGCTACAGTGCCATTTTCGAATTTTCGAATTTCAGTGATTTTCCTCGGTTTGAACTGATTTGATTTAAATTTGATCTTCCCGAGCTCCAAAAATCACGAAAAACTCAGGTTTGGAATATTTCAGTGAGAGGAACCACTTTGTCCATTGGCACTTTTGCTAAATCGGCCTGGATTTCCAATTAAAATTCATTCAAAGTTAAAGTTTGAAAAAGGTTCATGCATTTAATTGACCCTTTAGATTTTTGCAGAAAAATCTCCAAAAATCTCCAAAATTCTCTTTTAGCCCCTGGATGCTGAGGAATTTTTCATTTGGGTCCACTTATATAGAAAATTTTAAAGTTGCAGTTCAAATGCTTGTTTGAAAGAAATTTCCCCAATTTGAAGTGATTTTGAATTCCTTTTCATTTAACTTTGATTTCTCTTGATCATTCTCACTAATTGAGATTAATAACTTGATCAGGGACTAAATTTGAGTGGGATGTTACAGTGTGCTCGACAGCTCGGGGAGGCAGGCGCGCCGAACCTTGGTCGCCGTCTTGGTGAGCTCCGGCATCGGCACACATGATGCGGCCCCAGCAGGTCGAGATGTGGCTCCCCTTTGCACGGTGCGTGGCTCCCCGTCGTCGCCGTGAGCTTGGCTCGGCGAGCTCCGGTGACGGATACCCAAATCAGGGTATCCTGATCTAGGATACTTAATCCCGCTAACCGTCTCAGCTTAATTGTGTAGGGCCCACAGGAACAGGTGCATAACAACAGAGTGCTCGAGGGGCCCACGGCCGACCCCGAGGGCACATACAAGTTCCGCCTCGCCCGACCCCCAGTCGGGCGGGCCCACGACTTCCGCCCCGCCCGACCCCGAGTCGGGTGGGGTCCACGACTTCCGCCCCGCCCGACCCCGAGTCGGGTGGGGTCCACAGACTCCGCCTCGCCCGACCCCCAGTCGGGCGGGCCCACAACTTCCGCCTCGCCCGACCCCCAGTCGGGCGGGCCCACAAGCCGCGCTTCGCCCGACCCCGAGTTGGGAGACTTCGTCGAGAAGATTTTCCTCTGACAAGGAGGACAGGCATTTACGACGAGTAGCTGGGGAGCCTTAACTCTACCCAGCAACTCATATACTTGCAGGCACGCGATGTGACCCGCACAGTGGCATCCGTCCCATCTCGCGGCGCCGCCTGACACCTCGAGTACAGCAGCGGGATGGCTACGACATCATCATCACCCTGAACAGGGACGAAGACCGGACCGACGACAAGACGGCCACGACAGTCTGGGTTGACATCTCGACCACCTGCCCGGCGACCGGGCGGACAGGACGCCGCCTGACTAGGGCCACAGTGGCAGCTAGGGTGCAGACTAGTGCGGCGTGTAGCCGCGCTAGCCCACAACTCGAAAGCCCCGTTCCCATTTGTAAACCGGCTCACTCCTTGACTATAAAAGGAGAGCTGGGTGCATGAGGCGAGGGGATCGGATCCCCGGATAGATAGACGAACACAGACATAGAAACACAAACGAAGAGGCTTGGAGTTTTTCTCCTCCCTCGTCAACACTTGTAGCTCCCCTCTGCAAGTCGGAACACGAACCACCCACGAACTGGACGTAGGGCATCGATTGCCTGAACCAGTATACATCTCGCCTCTCTCGCAAAACCCTCGCCATCATAGAAGATCGTTAGGCGCCGTAGTTACAAATTTACTTGTCGGCCGGTTTCTTAGCACCGACATCCGGCGCCGTGGCGGGTGCTCCGCCTGGGCGCGCCATCGGGGGCGAGATTTGGGCGACGTGGCGAGCTCCGCCTGGTGTTGGGGTTTTCACCTCCGAACATAGAGAGAACGAAGATAAACGGAGATTCTCCGAAGGGAAAGAAGGAATGGGCCAAGAGAAAAGAGCATATGAGCCAATGTCCAAAAGTCCCCTCCCCCAAGCCCTTGGGCTATATTTATAGGGGAGGTGGGATGGCTCTTTCTCATTTATTCCATTGGTGGGGATAAATATTACAAATAAGTCCTCAGACTTTACAAAGAGGTCCCTAGATGCTGCAATGAAGCCCTTAGACCTTACAAATGGGTCATAGACCTATACACATTGGCATCTTTGTACACAAAATGGGGAGTTCTAGCCTATGGTACATATGGCTATCCCCAACACCTGGCCAGCTCCGTGAGGTGAGCTCCGCCGGGCGCTGCGTATCCCAGCCGCCGTGGCCTGGTAGGCGAGCTTAACGTCGGTCGGCGTGGCCAGGCCATGGCACGGTGTGGCTGGCGAGAAAGGACAGAGGAGGAAGAAGATGAGGAAGGGCAAGACGGACATTTCAACTAATTTTTGGCATTGTGGAGTGAGAGACACCTTTACTGGTGGCCTTTTGGAGCTCCTTCCCTTACTAAGGGCGTTTTGGAGCTGGCATCTCTTAGGCATGCTATTTTGACAATTTACCCAATTTCTTAAGGTAAAAAAATACAATTAGAGAATAAGAACAATCTAGTCCTTTAGAGCTTGCTTTCATTCGTCTGTGTGGACTACCGGACGTGAGCAATAGCTGCAAGCTACTCTCTCTCTCTCTCTCTCTCTCTCTCTCTCTCTCTCTGTGACACGAAGCAATGCAGCAGTTGGATGAGATATGTTGTACTTCCAATACAATACTTTCTTCACTAATACAGTTGAAAAATTACTCTCTTTAGTTCCTATATGGCTAGATATGGAGTCCTGGGATCATACAAATAGTATATTCTTCACTAACAAAGATACAACTTATGAGGCTAAGGCTACGGGGTCAGATCTGAGGCAGTTACTGTTTATTGAATTCAATCTGTATTCGCATGGCAAATATAACACATGCATGCTAGGTAAATTGTTGCCAAAGGTAGTTCTTTTCCGTTGGAGACCTGGGTTCTTAGGTTCAGGATTTTGTTAGTGTTTACCCAAGACTTGTGTCTAACTTTTTTGTTAATGACATGTTTGTGACCTTACTGTAGTATTATTTTAAAATACAGAAACCGTCATCAAATAGCTTTCCAATAAGCTAAAATCAGAACATATGTTTGTCTTAATTAGTTCTTAATAAACCCGTGGGTCCCTTTGGGCTTTACATCTAAAACAAAGTCAGGCCCCTTTGGGCTTTACATGGATCTCTTTAAAAGAAAAGGAATTTCTAAATTAGAAAATAAAAAATAATTGTTATGAGCAAATTCGTGCATCCTAAAAGATAAGAGGCCATCTAGGGTCTTAAGGTTTACTCAAATGGACAGCTAGCCCACAATTATGTGAGACTACCGTAAAATCACTCATATCTAATGAAAGTTATTCTGCAATGACAAGTCAATATTTATAACTTAAGTGCTATGAGTTTATATAATATCTACTATTTAATATTATACCTATGATTCATCTATTATTCTATCATACTTACACCATACTTACATGCTCACTGTTTTGATGATGAATCTTTGCTAGCCAGTTCCAACAATATTGATTTTTACATGCTACTTATTAGTTGGAAGTTGTACAAATGAACACCACATGCTATACTCCTGTTAGATTGGTTGGATCTTATAATTGGACCAATCTCTAATTAGATTACAAATCATATACAATTGATTAGCTAAGATAAATGATGACTCATCTCACACTCAAATTGAGGGATGGTGAGTTGGTGAGAAATTTTTTTCAACCTATTTCTACTATTTAAAAAAATATAAAGCAATAAATAAATAACAAAAAACTATGTTTAAACTCTACAATAATATAAAAATATTTTAAACGGTATAGTAAGTCTAGCGCGCAGGCTGTTAGTTCATCATTTTTTTTTCGAGTTCATACTAGTTCATCATGATTCACTGGCAAAGCGACGACCTAGCTTGTCATTTTTTAACAGCCGCATTGCTGGAGTGCCACATGCAGTTTTTTCTTAGACCAACTAGCACATCGGCTGTTGATAAACTATCATATTATGGAAAATGTCCCTTATTTTGACGAACCTTCTTGTTTGACCCGACAGGAAACATATAATAGGACGCCGATCAGGTAAGATCGAGAACCAAGCGGCCAGGTCAGAATTTGTTGCAAGTATCTCATCTACACACATTGATTAGTCCCGAACTGATCAAACACTTGACAAAAATGGCATCATTCTGCTAAACTTGTGACACCGTATAGAATCATGGCTGTTATGTAGAGTCAACACCATTTGGCATTTTCTGTGTCTGCCCAAAACACTGGCACGAGAAAGTAAACAACATAGATACCAGAAATAGTCTAGAGTCTCCAATCTTTATTGGCTTGCCTATCGAATATATGTGGATGCCCTATATATATATATATATATATATATATATATATATATATATATATATATATATATATATATATATATATATATATATATATATATATATATATATATATATATATATAGAATAATAGGTAGCGCTTATTCTATATTCTATAGCCACTTTTGTTTTGAATGAAATTTACAACGATTTGAACGAAATTTACGATATTATGTTCAAGGACACGTGTCGCATGCAAAATTACAGCAAAAATCTAGTAAAACACATCACAAATTTATCGTAAATCACTATAGTTAAACGTCGTAAATTACGATAACAAAGTTTTATGACAATTTTATCACGGATTTACGATAAATTTAAATAAATTTATGATATCAGCGTTCACACACGTTTTGAAAAATCAACCATGGTAAAACTATAGTAAATCACGTAGCAAAATATCGTAAATCACTATACGGATGTCGTAAATTATGATACAGAAGTGGCCACAGAATAAGTTATTCTGTAGCCAGCTATATATAGTGATTTATTCTGTAGCCAGCTATATATATATATATAGCTACCTATTATTCTATAGCTGGCTACAGAATAACTTATTCTGTGGCCACTTCTGTATCGTAATTTACGACATCCGTATAGTGATTTACGATATTTTGCTACGTGATTTACTATAGTTTTACCATGGTTGATTTTTCAAAACGTGTGTGAACGCTGATATCACAAATTTATTTAAATTTATCGTAAATCCGTGATAAAATTGTCATAAAACTTTGTTATCGTAATTTACGACGTTTAACTATAGTGATTTACGACAAATTTGTCATGTGTTTTACTAGACTTTTGCTGTAATTTTGCATGCGACTCGTGTCCTTAAACATGATGTCGTAAATTTCATTCAAATTGTTGTAAATTTCATTCAAAACAGAAGTGGTTATAGAATAAGCTATTCTATAGCCGGCTATAGAATATACTCACACTCTCTCTCTCTCTCTCTCTCTCTCTCTATATATATATATATATATATATATATATATATATATATATATATATATATATATATAGGAAGCCTTTTTCCTACACCCGGGTGTAGTTACTCCCACATTTGTATCTCACAATCTAAAAGGTATCTGTGCATACTTGAGGTTTCTAAAAAAGGTATGTACACATACTTAATTTTTAAAAGTGGTATGTGGACATACTCTTTTTTTATATGAGGATATATCAAGTATATGGACATACTTCTTTTTCTATACAGAAAACGTGATATATAACAAAGTGCAAAAAAATATGGGTTCCATTAAAATTTTTTCATGGTTATCACTTTGAAAAATCTTATTTTGGGTATGTATACATACTAAAAATGATAAATGAGTATGTACACATACCCAAGGTGGTTTTTTAGAAGTGGGAGTAACTACACCCGGGAGTAAAATGGATTTTTCCTATATATATATATATATATATATATATATATATATATATATATATATATATATATATATATGTGTGTGTGTGTGTGTGTGTGTGTGTGTGTGTAGATGCTTGGGAGAGAATTTTTTTTATTATTTAAACTTTTTTTAACTAATATTTTAATAAGAGACTGTCTGAAACTAGATTTGCAAATCTAGACGTTTTGGTCGCGCCGAATCGATTGGCGTGACTGAGATTACAGTCGCTCAAAACTGACTGACGCGATTAACTTCCACGTCAGCGGGAACCGCCATGTCAAGTTTCAGTCGCGCCAACTCAATTGGCGTGACTGAAGTATAAGTCACGCCATTCTGGTCGGCGCGACCGGACTTGGGCCAAAACTTCACGTTCCTATCACCCGCGAGGATCCAGCGGTTCTCCAATTTCGTCCTTTCTTGTCCCCGTCTAGCACTGCATCTATTTATTTCTACTATATTGAGGGGACAACTAGTAGCAGTACTCCTATACTATTTTACTCCATGCCTCTCTCCTTGAATTGATAAAGAGCTTGCAGAGTGCACATGCTCTGCTCCTTCATCTTTAACCGAGCAAGTACTAATATTTACAAAGCAGCTTTTTTGTTAGAATAGAGGATGCCATTTTCTGTTTAGCTAATAACCGAGTGCTCTGTCTCGAAGAGAACAGCTGCCATTGAATTTCCTATATGTTGGAACCGAGTATCATTTTCCATGGCTTGAAGTATTTATGTAGATTGGATGGTTGCAGTGGATCGGATAAATAACAGTAAGTAAACTAGTAAACGGATAATATGACGTGAGTTAATCATAGAGGCTCCATCAGTTGTTTATTTTTCATTAAGATATTATTTACATAAACTCATGAATTTCTTACTGTGATTTAAATCCTCGGTTCCTCGGGTAGGGTACATGCCATACTAAATTTATTTGTGCTTGTGGTCAAGGTATGGTGGCAGGCAGCTGGAGAAGGTTTCAGGTTTCAGAGAACAGCAAACTAGTCATATTTGGTCATACGATTGTCGACATGTACGAGCTGCAGAACAACCAGCTCGACTTTGAGCTCCTGCTGTGTGCTGTTAAGGCTGAAAGATTGAAGCCTGATAGGAGAGGCACTCCAAGCTTGGTGCTCAAACTTGTGTATTCATGTGATAGTGGTATAATCCCAGGTTTTGCACGATTCATTTTTTCCGGTTTGTCGTTGTTAAAAATGGTACATACACTTGATGCTCAAAGCTTGTTGCTGACTCAAAGCTTGGTGCTGACTTACTCTAAAAAAAAAAAGCTTGGTGCTGACTTTTGTGCGCGTTGTGCTAGTGGGAAAGCAGTGAACTTTTGGCTACAGGAGACGCTAGAACAAGTAGATGTAGGAGTAGGTGGGAAATTGCTGCCTGGTCCATCGGTCCATCGCAACTAGGCTGCCGGCTCCGTGTCACTGTTGCACACTTGCGCCCATAGCTCCTCGGTCATCACTCGCGCGGTTCTCCCACCCACGCGCATGCGCGGCTCTGTTCTCTCTGCTTGCCGTATCTGCCTGGTCAACTCATTTCAACAATCCAAGTGCTGACAGGAACGTGAAGCTTTGGCCTAAGTCCGGTCGCGCCGACCAGAATGGCGTGACTCATACTTCAGTCATGCCAATTGGGTTGGCGCGACTGAAACTTGACGTGGCGGTTCCCGCTGACGTGGAAGTTAATCGCGTCAGTCAGTTTGGAGCGACTGTAGTCTCAGTCACGCCAATCGATTCGGCGCGACCAAAACGTCTAGATTTGCAAATCTAGTTTCAGACAGTCTCTTATTAAAATATTAGTTAAAAAAAGTTTAAATAATAAAAAAAATTCCTTGGGAGATTATTACTTGCGATTCAATCACTAACGATGTCGACCCACGCGACTGCTTCCCCCTTTTTTTTTTTTTATTATTTGAAACTGACTAGTACTTCGATATTACTATGTATAGATCTAGTCATTCAACTTTTATTTTGCAACAGCTGCATTATAAACTGATTCAAACAACCGAGACCTCAAGATAACCTTAAATAAATAAACTAATAATATCTCTTCGATTGACCGCCAATGGAAAATAGATAATTCGACGCCCAAATAGGATAAGCAGGAGCAACACTTGCACAAGTGGCCAGATAATCATTTCCTGCAACACCCCGCAAGTTTGTCGCGAACAGCGTACTGAAGCTGTTACATGATTAATCTGACGAGAATTGCATAATTATTCAACTCATAAAAAAAGTAAAACCATACTGAGGCCGCCTCAAGAATCAGCACTATTATCAGGTAACATGTGCCTTTGCGAATGGAGTGTCTATGCCATGTTTAGGGCTGGCAAAAAAGCTCGAGGCTCGCGAGCCAGCTCGGCTCGATCATGGTTTTGGCTCGGCTCGGCTCGGCTCGGTCTTCTTAATGAACCAAGCCGAGCCTCTATCCTAGCTCGTTTGTTAACGAGCCAGCTCGTGATCTGCTCGCGAACAGTTCGTTAGCTCGATAGGTTCGATTATATAGAAATATCAACTTTAATTCTCTAATAAGATGGTAGTTTTTTTATGTTGAGAAGCTCAATTTTATCATCAAATAAATAAACCAAGTTCACTATAGATAAAGAAAATCATGTTTAATGTTGGATCATGTTTTTATTTCCACCTATGTTGACTTAGATTGATATTTTTCTACAATATTGTTTTATATTATAATTTTTGTATTGTTAACACATGCTAATAATTAAAAAAAACTTAAAATTACCTATGTTTTTGTCATCAAAGTTTTATTACACTTGGCTCGTGAGCCTAATGAGCCGGCTCGATTTTTATAATGAACCGAGCCGAGCTTCCATTTTAGCTCGTTAGTCTTAATGAGCCGAGCCGGCTCGGCTCGTTATCAGAACGAGCTTTAACGAACCGAGCCTTAATGAGCCGAGCTGGCTCGTTAGCCACCCCTAGCCATGTTCCTTAGCTGGTGAAGTTTCCCTTGTGATACTGATTTAGAATGCCAGGAAAGAGTCGGTTCTGGTTGATCTGTATAAGGAATTCCTCTCTTTCATTTTGCACCTTCCTATTGTTTGTTTTACATACCAGCGGAAAGCATATCATATGACACCACGCTGGAGAACACTCTTCTAATTGCAAGTGTCCGGATCAGCATATGCGCAGCCTTCAGTCACGAACTTACACACCAAACAAGAATTAAGTTGACAAAAATTTCATCAATCAATCAAAACCTCTTGAATATACCATATGTATGCTTGTCTGATTCCAATAATCACACGACTACCACATATATAGAAAACCCACTAGAGTGTCCGAAAAAGTCAAAGAAATATACAGATTAAGCGTACTTGCCTGCTCGGTGAGTGCTACTACTAAACTACTTATTGAAAATTCTACGCAAACTGATTTACAGATGTGGTGGGAGAATATATGTGTGGCACCCCACTTCGTATGTTTTTTTTTTGTCAAAAGGGAATTTCATTAATATTGAAGCGTATTACATCTCTGACGGATGAAAATTGAAACTCAACCCTTTCGCAAAAGAATAGACAGTTATTCCTCATGCAACTACGTAGAACTCGCCGCCATCGAACCGTAGCTGAGCCCATCGTCGCCTCTTTCACCATATTTGCGTTGGCAAAACACAAATCCGACTAATATCCAGATGAATGTCACCGGAGACCAAAATCTCACTAGCCCACAGCCATGGCCACGAAGAACCACGACAAGACAAAAGAGGAGCTGGAGTATCGTATTCTTCATCGATGATGGCGCCTTCGACTCACCACCACCGCCAAGATGCATCGTCCTCCAGTGCTTCATGCCAACGAACTTGACAACGCCGAACCGTCTCCGCCCTGTCGAAACGACTAGAGAAACCCTAACCCTAACGACCATCATCGTGGTCACTAAAATCGACCACTGCGAGAAAACCTAACTATCTAACCTAGGGGCAAGAACGCTCGGATGCCGGGCCTCCCTCGTCCACCAACGGCGAGGCCTGGTAAAGATTAAGCGATCATACTTCGTATAATTTGTAGACCTTGTAAAGCGGTCATTAAGTTTTCTTAACCCATGCTACCACTAGTATGTATCTATATTGCCATTCTAATTCGATTTTGCAGCTGCATTACAAACTGATTCAAACCAACTACACTCGCTCAAGATAACCTTTATAAAGAAAGTAATAATATCTGTTTGATTGACCACCATTAGATCATATATAATAGGAGGGATAAGCAGGACTACGAGCAACACTTGCAAGTGGCAAGATAAGCATTTGCTGCAACACCCCCACAAGTTGGTCGCATACTGAGTACTTATGCCGTTACATGATTAATCTGACAAGAATTGCATAACTCAACTAGTAATAAACAAAACTAGTAAAACCATACTTAATCCACCTCAAGAATCAGCCTACTGTCAAGTAACATGTGCTTTTGCGGATGAGGTTTGGATGCCATGCGCCTTCGCCGATGAAGTTTTCCTATAACATGCCTATAAGTATTTTCTTTGCAAACTTCCATCCACCCACTATATTTAGTTGCAAAAATCATCTCAAGTTGCACATTATATAGAGCTGTGCTTAGGCTATATAATGCGCGACGGCATAGGCAGGGCACACCAACAAAAGAAAAGCGAGAGCTCACGCAGTCGAGTCCCTGCGATCGAGAAACAGCTAGCAGCAGCTTGCTAGCGATGGCTCTTCCGTCCGGGTTCGCGCGGCAGGTGGTGGTCGGGCGGTGGTTCATGTCGTTCGCGTCGATGCTGATCCTGTCGGTGTCGGGTGCGACGCTGATCTTCGGCATGTACTCCAAGGAGCTCAAGTCGTCGCTGGGTTACGACCAGCGCACGCTGAACACGCTGGCCTTCTTCAAGGACCTGGGCTACAACGTGGGCATCCTGGCGGGGCTGATCAACGAGGTGACGCCGCCGTGGTTCGGGCTCGCCGTCGGCTCGGCGCTGAACCTGGGCGGCTACCTGATGATCTACCTCGCCGTGGAGGGCCGCACGGCTCGCCCCCCCGTGTGGCTGATGTGCCTCTACATCTGCGTGGGCACCAACTCGCAGTCCTTCACCAACACCTGCGCGCTCGTCACGGCCGTCAAGAACTTCCCCGAGAGCCGCGGCGTCGTGCTGGGCCTGCTCAAGAGCTTCACGGGGATCAGCGGCGCCATCTTCGCGCAGATCTACCTGGCAATCTACGGCGACGACGCCAAGTCTCTGATCTTGCTCATCGCGTGGCTCCCCGTGCTCGTGTCCGCGCTCTTCGGCCGCACCGTCCGCATCATGCCGTACCGGAGCACAAGCACCTCGGCCAAGACGACGAACGAGGGGTTCTTCCACTTCCTCTACATTTCCGTGGCGCTCGCGGCGTACCTCCTGGTCATGATCGTCGTGCAGAAGCAGGTTCAGTTCTCGCACCCCGCGTACGCCGCGTCCGCCGCCGGGCTCCTGCTGCTCCTCTTCCTGCCCCTCGTCGTCGTCGTCAAGCAGGAGTACAGGATCCTCAAGGAGCGTGAGGAGGCTCTCCGCGAGCCGCCGACCCTGACCGTCGTCGAGGAGCCAGCAGTCCTGCAAATAAGCACCGCCACGGAAGAAGAAGAAGAAGAAGAAAAGGTGACGTCATCGTCGTCGTCGTCGTGCCTGGGCTCCTGCCTGAAGAACATGTTCACCCCACCGGCGCGCGGCGAGGACTACACGATCCTGCAGGCGCTGGTGAGCATCGACATGCTGCTGCTGCTCCTGGCGACCATCTGCGGGGCGGGGGCAACACTAACAGCGATCGACAACATGGGCCAGATCGGGCAGTCGCTGGGGTACCCGTCCAACACGGTGAACACGTTCGTGTCCCTGATCAGCATCTGGAACTACGCGGGGCGCGTGGCGTCCGGGTTCGCGTCGGAGGCGCTGCTGCAGTCGCGGCACAGGTTCCCGCGCCCGCTCGGCGTCACGGCGGTGCTCCTCCTCTCCTGCGCGGGCCACCTCCTCATCGCCTTCGGCGTGCCGCAGTCTCTCTACGTGGCGTCCATGCTCACGGGCTTCTGCTTCGGCGCGCTCTGGCCGCTCGTGTACGCCATCATCTCCGAGGTGTTCGGGCTCAAGTACTACTCCACGCTCTACAACTTCGGCACGGCCGCCAGCCCCATCGGCGCGTACCTGCTCAACGTGCTCGTCGCGGGCCACCTCTACGACGTCGAGGCCGCCAAGCAGCACGGCGGGACGCTGGCCGGCCGGGACAAGACGTGCATCGGGGTGGAGTGCTTCAAGAAGTCGTTCCTCATCATCACCGGCGCCACGCTCGTCGGCGTGATCGTCTCGCTCGTGCTCGTGTGGAGGACCAGGAGCTTCTACAGGGGCGACATCTACGCCAGGTTCCGGGACACCGCCGGGGACTCCTCCGTTATCAAAGTCGACGACGGGGAGCCACGTAACAAGGATGAGGAGGCGGATGTGGCGGTGGTGGAGTCAACAACAAGGGACCATGTGCTTCCTCAAGGCACCAAAGGCCGAGGAGGAGGGGCGCACGTGCATGCTGCATAACAAGCATTTATCTGCATATTTATCGCTTGTATAATCTATTACTATACGTACGCTGCCGCTCGCGTGCATTCACCTGCGTATTTATCTCTTGTAAACCCATCATTATGCGTGTGCATAATTTATTGTTCAAGTCAGTAAAAGTGGTGCAGGTTGTTAGCATCAAATCTGCTTTGCATTTTGCGTCTTTGCCATCTGGCTCTGAAGACCTCTCCGAGTCTGGCAAGAAAATTCGCCATTAGAGCATGGGTACCGCCAAAAAAAAAAAAAAAAGCACTCACATTAGCATCAAATTTTGTCCTAGTTGAAACTTGGATTATGTTGTCACTTGGGTGAATAACATGTGGCCCGACTGAAAATTCATGAAGCCACGTATCCTTTGGAGTCTCAAAGGTCGAGAAATCCCCGAAATACACTCAACAGCGCAATGTAAACACTACCTTCCAGCAACGTGGCGAATCTTCCGTCATCTGACAAAACTTCGAGTTGGGTGACGGATCACTTCCGAAACACAAGTGTGATAAGCAGAATTAAATCTAAACTTTCGAGTAATAATAGAAACTATAAGCATACAAGAAGAAGCAATAGGCAATGAATTAACAAATCCTAGGAGGAATTCAACTATAACAGTTCTATCAAATAGCCCGATAACATATGTGACTAGAACCACAAGTAGGAACCAAAGAACAAGCAAGCAAAGGGTATGAACACAAGGATTTCTTTACCCAAGTTCGGACCAGTCACAAAGTTTGGTTCATAGATCTTCGTTGAGGGGATCCAAAGAGCCAGGCTCCTCTCAAACCTTGTCCTCACCAAGCAATCATACAAAAATATAACTTGGTTATTTCTAGTTAAATCCTTTCCTATCAGAGGCGACTTTGAGAGCCTTCACAAACTTCCCAAGGCTCACTACATGTTTGGGATCTTTTGGGCAACTCCTATCCAGTCTAGTGGATGAATCGCAAGAGTAACAAGCCGACGAATACTTTCTTGGAATGAACTCAAGTGCTCAAGATTGGGATGGTGATCACTAACTTGTATTCTTGTCTCCACCCTCTCTTGATCTCAAATCTCAAGGGAAAATAGAGATGGGGGAGAGCCTTTGACTATAGGATCTGTTTCTCACTTCAAATGGCACCAGCAATCTCACTCATAGAGTGGATATAGTGTAACAGTTGGATGCTGATGGAACCTTTGACAGGTCATGAAACTTCCATCAAAGGTAGAGAACTGAGACCAGACAACAACGGGACTTGAAGTGGTGGAACTTCTGTCAAGCTATAGCGGTGGAACTTCCAACAGGTCACACAACTTTTGTCAGGTTAGGAAACCCAAAGACTGCTAGACAACAACTAGAATGAAATGATGGAACCTTCAAACGCTCAAAACTTTTGTCAAGCTTCAATGATAGAGATCTTCCGTTGGTCTCGGAACTTATGTCAGAATAAAAAAAAAACTAATGCCAGGAAGCACCTGAAATGATTGACGGATCATAGGCTTCGAACTTCCTAAGATCTCGGACCATCACATGGGTTGTTCAGCTTGGACCAAAAAGGGTGTTGATTTGCTTTTGATTTCTATGTCTCTCACTTGCTAGCTAGGTGTTTAGTATTGAGACATCACATTTAGGACTTTATTTCACCCCTCGGCATATCTACACTCAATTTTAAAGAACTAAAGAGATAACATGAGTCTATAATAATGTCGCTGCGTGAGCTATTCTCCACTACACGAGTCCCACTACGAGCTACGAGTATCAGACTGCATTTGGGCTACGAGCTCTGCCATCAGACGGCATTTGGACTACGAGCTTTGCCCCTTAGAGTCCCACTACGAGTCCCACTATGAGCTCCGCCTCTTAGATGGATTTGGACTCATGTTCATGTGAATTTTGCATCAGGCAAAAAGTACTTCCCTGAGATTGAAACATGGCTAGAGTCCATGTTCAGCTAGTTCTTTTTTCTTTTCATGTTTTCACTCTTTTTTTATTGTTGTCTTGGAACCTTTTGTAACACCTTATTTTATATCAATAAATAAATTATAATCAGTAGGGGGGCAACCCCTCCTGTCCCCATCCCCAAAAAAGAAAAGATGCCAGATACATTGGTGACAGAAAAGGTTATAGTCATGATAGGACAAATTAGTGCCTGTTTCAACGACAACTAAGCATGACTAAGGAATGATGTGTCGTGTCCTGGCTGGAAGAAATCAAAGGGCAATACCAACGATGATATTCTTATTGAAAAAAAAAAAACTGAAGACGATATGGGCTAAGCTGCATATAGCTTAGGGGGTTGCATATGCACCCACGCCCAACTGAAAAATTAACTGTAGTCCTTAGATGTTCACCACAAATTTAGTCATGATAGGACAAATTAGTGCCTTTTTTTTTACTCGCAAAAAAAAAAACCATCCGCACGAACTAAGTTGATTCACTCAGCAAGCCAAACATTCCAGAAAAATGGCAAAGAATAATTGGACATGCTGACAACTTAAGAAAATCTCCAGTCTCAGATTCTCGGATGCTTATTAGGATAACCTCCATTCTCGGATTCTTATTAACCACACTGCAAAGTTGAATTTCTCAGAAAGGATAGGACTAGGTCCGAACCAAATGATGGTATGAAGGGAACGTGTTGGCAACATCGGCGAGGTGCCCGGCGAGCTCCGCCGGCGTGGAGAACATGGGCATGTGGTCGGCACCGGCGAGCTCCCTCACCTCCGCCACGTCCTTCTTGCAGATGACGTAGACCTTTTTCACAGAACCGTAGTGGGCCTCGTTGAACGGCGGCTGGCTCTGCAGGTCGGCGACGTAGTAGGAGCTCACCCGAATCAGGCTCTGAGAAAGCGTATAGTCCTGTTGATGAATGACGAAGTGATCACTGATATGTTAAATCCACATATACATGTGTACAAGATACAAGGATCTGTATATTACAGTATTTCAGACCCCTAATGGGGCTACTAATTTGTACGTACAGGTCAGTCAGTGCATCTCCAGCAGTTCCCCTAAAACTAATGCATCAAATCCTGGATCAAATCATGATATAGGGGAAGCATCAAATCCATTTCCAGGATTTGATGCATGACTGCTCCAGCAGTTCCTCTAAGCCTCATCCCCTTCTTGTGGGCCCCACCGTGCCACGGCCCCACTCAAGCCGTCCCCTCCCCACTCTCTCTACCAGTCATTTCGTCGAACGCCTTGCGAGCAGGAGGCAGAGAAGCAGCTGGCCTCCTGTTGACGCTAAAACGCGCCGTTAAACACGAGCACGCCCACGTGCAGCAACGTGCGGCTGAATCTGCCGAAACCAGAACTTCCGGTTTCTGAAACCGGAACCTCCGGTTTTGTCGGGATCGCCGCGAAAACCAACGAACGCCTGCCCGGGAGGGACCCCGTCGGGGCAAGCGCTCTCTTGGGTTGTTCTAGCGTCGGCAGGCCAGCTAGAACGCCTTACGACGCCGTAGAGATGAAGAAGAACAGAAATTAGGGTTTGGAAAAGTAGGGTTTGGAGATAAAAGTAATATGCAAGTTTTTGACGATTGGATGATGTCTCAATCGGCCGAAACCCTCTGTATATAAAGGGTGGGAAGGACTAATCCCGTTAGGAGTCAAAACTCTTACAATTTCCTTGCTAAACACGAAATCCCTACTAGGACACCAAAAACGGAGCCTCCACTTTCCAAAACCGGAACTTCCTATTTTGGTATAATGCAAATCTGCGAAAACCGGAACTTCCGATTTATGAAACCAGACAATCCGGTTTTACAGGTTGGAGCATCTTGTAAACACCATAACATCCTCATCCGAACTCCAAATTGGGCGTTCCATATGCTCGTTTCGATCGTCTCGACGAGGGCTTCATCATAGATACTTCAACGTCATTTGGCTTCATCTTCTCGCATTGTCAAGCACTCCTTTGTTCCTTGAGTAAAATTTAGCCAAAATGCACATGAATAATACCCATCACCTGCAAAACATGTCTAAACACCATATTTGTAAAATAAACAATGTCAGCATCAGTTTAGACAATTTTGACCAAACTTAATCTGTCAAAACCAGAACATCCGGTTTTATAAACCAGAACATCCGGTTTTCCTAGATTGTCAATTTTGGCCGTCAACATATGCCCCCCTGTTTTTTGGCAAAGCTTGCTTGTCAAAAAATATTCTTTTAGACCAAAATTAACTTAGGACGATGATCATTACCAATACATCGGCCGTATTTTTCTAAGGGCGATATTCACATTATCGGCCATACATTTCAAGCATCTTGCCAAACACTAGGATAATACTTCTTCCTCAATAGCCTTACACATATCGTTCTTATCTGACCGATATTGCTCCTCCGTCTTTTGCAACCACTCTATATTGGAATCCATCTAATTACAGGCAGTGATTTAGCCGAGTTTCAATCGGCTTTACATTGACGGAAACAAAACCATCCTTAGACACACTAAGAAAATAACAATCTGACAAATCTAAACCTGTTAAACACTTGACACAATCATGAGTGTAAATAGGAGAATCGGCCATAGCAACACAAGCCGATGCATCTGCATGTACTACTTCAATATCATCATCAACCCACTGTATCAAGAACTGATGCAAAGTCGAAGGAACACATTGATTTGCATGAATCCAATCTCACCCCAATATAACATTGTAATTACCTTGTACCACGGCGACGAAGAAAGCAGTGG
The DNA here is from genome assembly GCA_007726485.1 of Eragrostis curvula. NCBI lineage: Eukaryota > Viridiplantae > Streptophyta > Magnoliopsida > Poales > Poaceae > Eragrostis > Eragrostis curvula. The sequence goes on along the minus strand of RWGY01000698.1, from coordinate 68,567 downwards.
GCAAAGTCTTACTTCCAATAGTAAGCTCCATAGAGGCAACTCCTTTTGCAGCAGTTGGTTCATCTCTACTTACACCATTGACGGTCAAGTTGGTCTTTATAAGCTCCTCATCAGACCTGCCAAGTTTCTTAAAGGTAGAGTAAGGCATCAAGTTAATAATAGCTCCACCATCCACAAGCATTCGGGAAACCGGTGACCCATTGAGATGTCCCCTTACAAACAATGGTTTCAGATGATTGTCCGATTCCTTAGGCTTTTCAAATATAGCTCGTTGAGGCCCAAAATCAAGTTGAGCCACCTCCTCATCCGTACCAATGAAAGAGTAATCCGTATAAGATAAATGAATAACATTGACATCCATACTATCATGAGTTGGTGATGGCTCATAATCAACCAACTCCTCATCATCATCCCTCTGCGGCTCTGGTGGAGGTATTGCAAAAGTAGATAATGCACTTGTCAGAACTGTTTCTGTTGCTGAATCTGTCAAAACCGGAATCTCCGGTTTTGAAACCGGAACCTTCGGTTTTGGGGTAACCGGAACCTCCGAATTGGAAATCGGAGTATCCGGTTTTTCCAGAATCTCGGTTGTAGCTTTGGGTCTCCACTCTCGCTTCTGAGAAGTCATGGGCTTTACTTTATTGAAAGATTCATCTCTGCACTTCTCAAGTTCCTTCTCCCATTTCTCTTGATTCCGCAAGCGTTGCAATTTTCTCTTTTGAGTACGGGTCAAGCCCGAGGGACACCACCTCGGCTGCAAATACTTAGATGATGCACTACTGCTACCAGTCTCATGATCATTAGCTCTGGGAGCAACCGAAAAGTTAGCAACTTGAGAATTGACCGGATCACTTTCAATCGGTCCCTTAGAAACATCCTTGATCACCACATCGGCACTACCAATCTTGATTATATCTTTGCTTGTAGTCTTCTCTGTGTCAATATCCATCTGATCAACCTTCTCTTTCCCCTTGACACGATAGACCTGCTTTGTAGAAGATTTGATTTTCTCTGGTAAAACCGGACTTTCCGGTTTGGCAAACCGGAAGTTCCTGTATTTCTGCTGCGCAGAATTGAAACTTTCTGTTTTTGAACCAGATCGTTGGGAAACCAATCGGTCATGTGTAGGATGTGACAGCCTGTCAAAAGCTGAATCTCTGGGTGCAACCCATCCTTGATTGAAAGGTGGACACATCATGGGAGGACAAGGCGCCCACATTCCATAGCAATCCCTAGCAGGATATGGAAAATAGTAATTCTGAGGAAACCATGGCATTGGAGCATAAGGAACATTCGGAGGATGAATAGGATGTAAATCATTTCTACGCCGAATAGCCTCCCTAGGGGGTGATTCTGGCCCTTCTTGTCTTGGTGGTGACCTTGGACGCTTCTTATTTGGCCGATTCTCTAAACCGGCCTTTTGATTGACATATTTGTTCAAAAGAAAATCAAAAGTGGGCTTGAACTTCATCTTTCTATCATATACTTTGGCCTTGTTTACCTTCCATTGATTTACCTCAGGATTCTTTGGTTTGAGCATTTTCTGTTTCTGATGACCAAAACCGGAACTTCCGGTTTCTAAAACCGGAACATCCGGTTTTCCCTGAACAACAAGACGATCTGAATTTTGAGCTTCCCTTGCTTGCCCCCCATGACCAGAGGCTTTTATAGTGATTTTCAGAGACTCTTTCCCGTCAGGAGCCTTCTCAAGCACCACCTCCCTTGATAAAACCTTGTCTTCGGCAGTCATAATCCTTTTATCACCAATAATCACATTCTTGCCTTTGGTCGTATCAGCTTGCTCTGGCCGAACCAACACTTTGGCATTCTCTAGATCCATTGTATTGACAGGAAAAGGATGCTTATCAACCTGAATTTCCTTAAGGTTCAATCGTCCTTCATTAATGGCCGATTGTATCTGTCGACGAAAAACATTGCAATCATTAGTAGCATGAGAATAAGAATTATGCCATTTACAATAAGCTCGTCGCTTTAACTCATCAAGCGGTGGTGTAGAATGAGGCATCTTAATACAACCAGCTTTCTGTAATTCATCAAATATTTTATCACATTTAGCGACATCAAAAGTAAATTTCACTTCTGTTTGCCGATTTTTATGAACCGGCTTAAGTGAATCACAAGCATATGAGTTAACTTTAGATGACCATGCAAACTCAGCAGCATAAACGCCATTTGACTCTTCACGCCCTTGTCTAACTGATGTTAAATCAGATAACTTTAGCTCACTATCTTCACTATAGAAATGATCATGGAATTTAATTTCTAATTGTTTCCAACTGAAAATAGAACTAGGAGGCAACGATGAAAACCATGAAAATGCAGTCCCAGTTAATGACAAAGAAAACAAACGCACTTTCAAAGCATCATAAGCACCGGCCTCTCCTAACTGAGCTAAATATTGACTAACATGCTCCCTAGTCGTTCTACCATCTTCTCCATTAAACTTTACAAAATTAGGAACAAGCCAGCCATTAGGATAAGGATACATGTCAAAATGTGAAAGATAAGGTTTTTGGTAAACACGACTTTTACTTTGCAAGCTTATGCCAAAAGTCTCTTGCTTATTTGTCTCTTCTTTCACAGCAATCTCAATGGTTCGGTTATTAAGAACCGAACTAGGAAGTAAAGTAACCAATGGCTCAATAGTTGGAGTACCCAAAACGATAGTACCCCCTGAATTATCTTTGTGAAGCATACTATTTTGAGCCGGTGGTATTTGACCACTAAAATAATTCAACGGCATGCCATATTCGGGATTCTCTACAGATGAACTATGTAAAGCCGATGAATTAGAAGCAATAGGAACAACACTAGTGGAGGCAACATTCATATTCTTAAAAGCCTTAGCAAAATTTTCATCTATCTTAGCTTGAATTTGAGTGTTCAGAATTTTGCTAAAATCACTAAGCATATTATACACATCTTCAGCACATAATGCAGCAGTAGGGGGTTGGCTGGGGGATGTTACCTCACTTGAAGGCAGGACGGATGGCAAGACGAGTTGCTTGACTTCAATAACCTTACCATCTCGACCTTTCTTGAAGCAATATAGAAATAGTTGTCGCTGTTGCTCTTCAAGTGCCTTCTTTTGCTCCTCAATTTGCTTCTGGAACGCTTGGCGAGCATCGTCCGGTAGATCTTCCATCGACGCCATAATGATGTTGTCTTGATCCAAATCGGTGATAGATCCCATTACTGAGAAAGATGAATTCGGCCTTGATTGAGCCGAAAAACACTCTTCCCCAGCGGAGTCGCCAAAAAGTGCGTTGACGCTAAAACGCGCTGTTAAACACGAGCACGCCCACGTGCAGCAACGTGCGGCTGAATCTGCCGAAACCAGAACTTCCGGTTTCTGAAACCGGAACCTCCGGTTTTGTCGGGATCGCCGCGAAAACCAACGAACGCCTGCCCGGGAGGGACCCCGTCAGGGCAAGCGCTCTCTTGGGTTGTTATAGCGTCGGTAGGCCAGCTAGAACGCCTTACGACGCCGTAGAGACGAAGAAGAACAGAAATTAGGGTTTGGAAAAGTAGGGTTTGGAGATAAAAGTAATATGCAAGTTTTTGACGATTGGATGATGTCTCAATCGGCCGTAACCCTCTGTATATAAAGGGTGGGAAGGACTAATCCCGTTAGGAGTCAAAACTCTTACAATTTCCTTGCTAAACACGAAATCCCTACTCGGACACCAAAAACGGAGCCTCCACTTTCCAAAACCGGAACTTCCTATTTTGGTATAATGCAAATCTGCGAAAACCGGAACTTCCGATTTATGAAACCAGACAATCCGGTTTTACAGGCTGGAGCATCTTGTAAACACCATAACATCCTCATCCGAACTCCAAATTGGGTGTTCCATATGCTCGTTTCGATCGTCTCGACGAGGGCTTCATCATAGATACTTCAAACACGTCATTTGGCTTCATCTTCTCGCATTGTCAAGCACTCCTTTGTTCCTTGAGTAAAATTTAGCCAAAATGCACATGAATAATACCCATCACCTGCAAAACATGTCTAAACACCATATTTGTAAAATAAACAATGTCAGCATCAGTTTAAACAATTTGGACCAAACTTAATCTGTCAAAACCAGAACATCCGGTTTTACTAGATTGTCAATTTTGGTCGTCAACACCTCCATCAAGCAGCTGAGCAGTAGGGGCAGAAGCCCAACGAGTCGCGGGGAGGCAGCTTGCCGTGGGTAGATGCTGCGTCGGGGCAGCTCGTTGTGCGCGCAGCGGAGAAGAGCGGGGAGAAGAGCATGGGCAAGGGGGCAGGGCGCATGAAGGCATCGCGTCGCCGCCGCAGCGCGTGCGCACACGCGTCTGCCACGCCGCCACACACTTTGGTCGCCCCGGAGGAGATGCACACGCCGTGAGATCCGCGAGCTCGCCAACGGCGCCATGTTTGCCAACACCTCGCGCCGTGCGCCGCCACATATGTCTGCGCCATGGAGGAGCGAGGCCGGAGCGTCGACGCGCTGTAGTACCTCGGTGTCATGGCCGCGCCGGCCTGGGTCGCCGACGCGGCGCACTAGGTGGAAAACGACAGCGCGCCGCCGCCGCGCGCCGTCCACGGCCTGCATGGTGTGTTGCTGTGGCTCCTGCTCCCAGCGCGCACCGTCGAGGGAGAATGCGCCGCAAGTGCGGGGGACGTCGAGGAAGGACAGGAGGGGGACGTCGCGCCGAAAATCTGGCCGCCGCCGCCGTCCGCCATGGAGACGGCTCCGTGGCGACGAAGAAGAGGCGGCGGCTCGCGAGAGCCCGATTCGGCCTAGGAAAAGAGGGGGCGAGACTGGGGCGGCCATCCCGACGCGTGCGACAACGATTCAGAGGCTCGAGGATGGTGGGGCGATGGCGCGGCGATAGGATTTGGCGACGGCGCGGCGGGAAGACGCGGGCGGGAGCGAGAGTCGCGCACGGGAGGGAGGAAGACGGGTGAAACCGTTTCGCGCGTCAGGTAGTTGGAGTAGGGGAGAGGGGAGCGATTCCCTCTATTTAGGGGAGGAGGGAAGAATTTGATGCATGGAGTAAGAGCAACTCCAGCAGTCTTCCAATCCCCCTCCCAATAGCTAAAAAGTTGTTTTATTGAGAGTTTGGGGAGGCAAAACCTGCTCCAGCAGTCTCCCAATCCCCCTCCCCACTTTTGCTCCTCCTAAAAATCAGCCTCTCCCTCCCACTATAGTGGGAGTCTCTCCTCCTCTCCCAATCCATTTTCTGGCGGGCCCCACCTATTCCCCACGTGCGCGCCAACCCTTCTTCCCCATCCCGCTCCTCCCGCCATCTCTGTTCCCCGCCGCCGACCGCCACATCCGGCGGCTCGCCGTCCAATCCGCCGCCTCTGCCCGTCCCACGTCGTCCCAAGATGCCGCCCCGATGAAGAATCGACGCCGTGGTGCTGCCGCCCCGCCCAAATCGCGAGCTTTCACGATCCGCCAGAGTTCGTCCTCCTCCGTCTAGCTCGCCGGCGTCCATCGTCGACCTTGCACCCGCCCGTCGTCCAGCTCGCGCCACCCGTCCAGCTCGTGCCCGTCCTCGGCAACGCCCTCGCGACGGCCCGCGCTCACCTTCTGCGCCATGGCGACTCGCTGCAACACGCGCCGAGCAAGCTGCATCATCGCCATGGCCTCCTCCAACGTGGTGGATGGGCGCGGCGGGCCGGGAGCGAGGCGGACGCGGCGGTCTGAGAGCGAAGCGGGCGTGGCGGTGGCCGGGGGTGAGGCGGGGGCGGCGGTGGTCGGCACGGCGAAGGCAGGGGCGGCGGTGGCCGGGTGTGAGAGAGGGAGAGAAGAGGAGATAAGGCGGGCCCCATGTGTAAGTGAGAAGAAAGAGAGAGAGACAAAAAAGAGGCCCCACATGTCAGGTTAATGGGGAGCTGAGTTATTGGGAGACTGCTGGAGCTGCCCCTCCCAATATCTTAAAAATTCTATTGGGAGCCTCCCAATAGAGGGTATTGGGAGGCAGATTATTGGGAGACTGCTGGAGTTGCTCTAAAAGAGAGGATAGGATAGAGAAACTGCTGGAGCAGGTTTTTTCCCCTCTTATACATTAAATGGTAGTTTTTTTAGTAAATATGGCCTTTTAGGGGAACTGCTGGAGATGCTCTCAGGCCAGCTCAGGCATAGTTAACTCTGACAGTACTCAATTTAAGTAACCAGCTCCTAATCTCAAACTGTCTATTTAAGGGAAAATCTATCTTTCGGGTAACATGTTAAGGGTTTGGAATTTTTAGGACAATTTGGTGGAGAAACGTATATTAAGAAAAGCTTTCCAAAAAAAAAAGAAAAGAGATGAGATTGGCTCAAGTGACTGGCCAACTTAGTGTTATTGATCGTACCTCTGGCGGGCTCATATTGTAGAGTTGGTGTCGTTGGAATTCAGGCCCAAGGAACACAGAGGGCGGCACGTGCTCTGCGTCCATCACGGTGTCCATCCAGTCCGATACCGGTAGCTTGCAACGTGAAGGCAACAGGGGAATCATGTCAGCCGCACGCCAATTGTTTACTCATTTTTTTTGGCAAACAGATAGTAGTATAAACATTTCAAATGAAATTTCTCAAGGATCTTGTCTTATGCATTGGCTGGTTGATGAGAGCTTGGCATCAATCAGCTCAGCGAGAACGACTGAAACGAGCACCGATTTTACCTGCTCGAGGGCGTACGAGCGCGGGTTGGTGCAGTCGGGCAACAAGGCGGCGACGGCACCAACCCGGCGACGAACACGGCCGCCGCCACCTTCTCCGGGAACATCTCCGCGGCGAGCGCGACGCTCATGCCACCGAAGCTGTGGCCGACGAGGACGGCTGTCGTTACCATGACCCCTGGGTATCCTCAAAACCAAAGGGCCGAGTAACCTGACAAGGGTAGTCGGATCAGCCCAGAAGAGGCCGAGTAGCCCACGATGCAAAGATGGAAGGTTCTACTACTCGGCGTGACCTAGAAGGGCTTCTTGACTTGTACTCCAAGTATTTCCATGTCGTATCCGACTAGGATACTTTCCATGTAACCCTGTACCCCGACTATATAAGGCGGGCAGGGATCCTCTCTCAAACATACGCAATACAGACCACCTCATACAGGACGTAGGGTTTTTATCCTCCGGGAGGCCCGAACCTGTCTAAACTCCTTGTCTCGTGTTCACCATCGTATTCTTGGTTCCTTCGACCCCATAACAAATCTATCGAGGGCCTAAAACCTCGACAGTGGCGCGCCAGGTAGAGGGTGCGCTGGGATCCTCCGTCTTACGATGGAACAAAAACACATCAACAGCTGCCGGGGCTCGGCGACGAGCGTCAAGTCGATTATTCGGCACTTCGTCACATGAAGCCAACAGCCGTGGCGTACCAGCATGAAGACGACGTCCCTGCCAGTCTCATCGCGGCGACCCGGCTGCGATGTCCCTGCTTCATCAAGTCCCGAAAAGGCGTGCTCTGTTTATCTTGATCCGCCATCAGCTCTCGCAACAAGACGTCTAGTCGGCGACTCGACGACGATGGCGTATACCTAAACTCGGCGAATCCGCATGCAAGGCAAAGCAGAGTTCGGGTCAAAGACGTAGCCGAAAGTTCCCTAAACTGAACTGCTTCAAGTTCCAAGGCCATGTGCTGTCGTGCTATTCCAAATTAGCTACACGCCTATACCAACATGCTTGTCTACAGGGAATTTCTTTCCTTGTTTATTCATGATTTCTTTACCAATTATTTCCAACAAAGTTGTCCTCACGTGATGATGTTTTCAACTGGTTTTTGCATGAACGAGTTGATGTTGAATGCATCAGCACACGCAGAAGCTCTGCTTCATGACTCGGCAGTGCACGGCGTCACGTCACAGGAGTCGCCGCGGTGACCCCGCACTGCAGAACTCGACTAGATCGATAATCACATTGTCGGCGAGAGCAGTCCGACTGGACTACATGAACTTGGATTGAAGTCTGACTCCAAGCCAACATGTTCTACGGGAACAGTTGGATGTCACGGACAACTGCGGCTCCTGTCGCACGCACGGCGCTGGTGGCGTCTCCGCGCCGACGACGACCCTGGCGGCGTTCATGCTCGACAGCAGCGGCGGCATGCACTCCTTCGACGAGGGCCTCGTCAACGAGTACAACCTACCAATGCCGGAGGCGCTGGGGGGCGCAGCGCTTGGCGCCGGCAACTGTGAGCCGACGGTGTGTATGATGAACCTCCGGGTGACGGCGAAGTACTGCTGCAGCAGGCCTACAACTACGTCTCCGGCGATGCAACCTCCACATTCACCTGCGCTGGCGGCAACACCTCCTACGTCATCATCCTTTGACGCAGCTTGGATCTGTCGGATGTCCTGACTCAACTACTCGGCATATACTAACGCTGGGGGCTAGTCAGGCTAACTCCCTGAGTTCTCCTAATGCTTCAGGACACAACAACACTCAAAGGCCCTGCTAGTTGTCTTCCCGGGTCACCTTGTGAAGATTGTCATGATGGTCCCCTAGCCACGGCAACACTTTGTCTCAGCTTCAAGTTCGAAGATGAGCAGTTCCTGCTGCTTATGCACTGCAGGGAAGACACTCTTTTTTTTATTCATGTTTCCATTATTTTATTCCTAATCAATCAGGTTACTGACTGGTTTATCACGTGACGGCTTGGTCTCACAAGATTCTCCTCTGCTTTTGCATGTACTTTGTATGCATGAGTATTCGTCGGTGATGCATGTATCGCGACTACTCGGCGATGGCCACCTCTTGGCACCTACAGCCATCACTCGGCGATGGCCGCCTCTCAGTCACTACGGTGATAACTCGGCCACGACGGCAACGCCGCGACGTACACTCGCTGACTACTCGGCCACGACAACAATGCTGTGACGGTCACCCGGCCACAGCGGTCACCAGACGAACTTAGACGAAGCCGCCCGAGCTGCCGGGCCACAACGCCGTCACTCGGCCACATCAATCATTCGATGGATTCACGGCACCTTCTATCAAGAGGGACACTTATGTTTCCCCGCCGACTGAACCGCTGCAGCCGCAACCTGATGCACTAGAAGCCATGGTTGTAGACAACACCGAGCATCTGGAAGAAGACGACTGACCTCTGATACCAATTTGTAATGCACAACTAGGAGTCGTACACACAAGAAATCTAGAACCGGAAAAGCAAATCAGAATCGAAATCGGCGGAGGAATCAGATATGTATTCCTTAGCCATGGAGGATTGAGTTTGTTCTGTTTGTTTATACAAATGAGCAATGCCCCTTTCGCACGCAAGCCTCGCGCTTAAGTAGCGGCGGCAGACAAATTACCGAGCACAGTAAAACTACTTTAACTATTACAGTTCTGAAAATCACTATGGATGGTAATAACGAAACAGTAAACGATGGTAGCCGTCCATCCAGCTAGTACTCCATCTGACGGTCATGATACATCAACTTCATTGTACACGGCAGGCTCCCATGGTCAGCAACTTCTCTAGGACATTCACTCGGGCGTTGCGGCAATCACGCAACCTCGCGTACTTTGGTCGGCAAAGCCTATCGGCAGGGTTATATTGGCCCACCGCCGTCTTAGATGCTTAACGCCTCATTCGGACAAGCTTTACAAACTATACCCCCAACATGGCCCTTCTCGCGGTCTGGGGGCTTGACATGGAAAGTTGCGCCTCCTTAGCTGGCTGCTCAACCATGACAACAATACTGCTACGGTCACTCGGCCACTTGGTGTATTGCGGCGATTTCTCGGCCATGCTTACCATTAATATTGGCCATCTGGGTTTCTTAATATTGGCCATCCGGATTTCTTAATTGGCCATCTGGTTCACTAACTATTGGCTATCTGGATTTCTTAAATATTATTTATATGGATTTCTCAATATTGGCTGTCGGGATTTCTCAATAATGGCATCTTATATTATTGGATTTCTCTACATTAATGGCTTTCTGGGAACTCTAAACATTCAGACTTCTATATATTATTCTACTTCTGGATTTCTATTTATTGGATTTCTGGAACCTGGATATCATTCTACTTCTGGACTTCTAGTCATTTATTGGCCACTGTTGGGATTCTTCGTGAAGAAAACCCAGCACCGGGTGAAGCACGGAGAGAAAGCGTGTATATAAGAGGAAATCTGCATAACACAAAGCCTAGGCCATTGCATTAACAGTTATGTTATACAGCAGGGAATCGACCCCCTCTCCAGTGCACGGGAGGGGGTATTTATACCGTGATCAGGGATTACAAATCAATGCCTAAACTACCCTTGATCACGGAGAATAATGTACAGGATATTCGGTACAAAAACGTCCGGAGGGCACAATCGACTTTTCCCATCTTCCCGTCGAGGGTACACCAGAAACCCTAGCCTCTGACGTACTCATCCTCCGTGCCGCTCCGGGCCCACCCGCGGATCTTCGGGCATGCGCGAGGCGCCCTGCCGAGCTTCGCCCGAAGCCCTAAGTCTTCGCGTGGCAGCGACCCTTCGGGCGCTCGATCCGCCCTTCGCGCCCAGCGTCAAGTCCCGCGGATCTTCGGGCATGCGCGAGGCGCCCTGCCGAGCTTCGCCCGAAGCTCTAAGCCTTAGCGTGGCAGCAGCCCTTCGGGCGCTCGATCCGCCCTTCGCGCCCAGCATCAAGTCCTACGGAGGGAAAGACAGACGACACACGAAGGGTCATTCGTTAGCATTGCTAAACCCTTCGGGTTAAAGGAGAGGGCGTCCGGGATCGAAGCCTGCTCCGCGGATCCCCAACAGTAGCCCCTCGCGGGCGAGGTTCAACGCCGATGAGCCGAACCCTCGAAGAATAACCGGATGCGATCGGAGCCGATCCCGGAAAAAATTTCCGCGCTCATTGGGGTTGATGCTGGCTGTAGAGCGCAAAGATGATCTTGTATTGTCCGAAGGTCGAAAACGCGGTGAATGCAACAGCCGTGGTAAAAAAATAAGGATCTTATCTGCACTCGCGGTTTTCGAGGGCGCATTAACTGCCCAGGTTTTTACCCCCCTATATAAGGAGGGGAGAGGGCCGGTCATTTTCCGCGCTCACCTCTTAGTTTCTTTGTGATCTTCGGGTTTCTGCTGTTGCTTTCGTGGTTTCGTTCTTCGTCGCTTTTGCCTTTTTGCCTTGGTCATCATCTTGAGGTTCGTTGGTGATCGCTCTTTGGGTTTTCGGATAGGTGCACTCATGACGATTCTTACTATAAGCTTTGTCTTCGTACAACTTTTAGGTGCTTTTGATGGCTAAAACGAAGCAGACTGTTGGTCTCGTCGACGAAGAGCCGGCGATGTCTGGCGAAGAGGCGGCTTTCAGCCAGGAGGGGGCTATGTCCCTTGATGGTGATGGGTCAGAGGAGTTGTTGGACTCCTTGCCCTGAGGCGAGACTGGTCTTCGTGATCCGGAGGATGTCTCCGGCAGGCGCGAGCCCGGGGTCCCGGAAGCTGCCGAAGGAGGCAAATCCGGAGGCCAAAAAGCTCCGGAAGACGTTCCGGTTGAGAATCCCTCGGCGGACGATGCGGACGCTTCGGCTCCGGTTAAAGGTAAGGATCTTGGGGCTAATAGGGATTACGAGATTTATATCGAGAGCGCTTATGCTGGGGACTTCGGGAGAAAACGCTTTAAGGCCGGCGTTGACGCTGGATCTTCGGTTGCAGAGGGGCAGGGTACTTCTGGTTGTGGTCATTCTTCGAAGGTTACTGACTCCCGGATTCGGACACCTGCAGTTATTGACAAGACTTATCGTTTGAACCGTTCTCGGGTTGACAAAGTCGAGCTCGCCATGTATGTTGAAAGGGGGTACTTCAAAGCCGGAAGGGCCCGCTGTCCAGGCGACGAGGAAATTCCGCAGCCCAAGCCTAATGAGGCAGTTGTCTTTCGGGATTATTTCGAGGCCGGGCTTCGGCTTCCTGCTCTTTTCATCCTCCAGCGAGTGCTTAATGCGTATGGCATTCAGATACATCACTTGACGCCGAATGCCTTCGTGCAACTGTCAAAGTTCATCTGGGCCGTAAGAACATTTAACGCGAAGGTTAACTGCGAAGCCTTTTTGCGCTTCTTCAGTTGTCACTTGCAGAACAAGAAGGTGTACTATGACAATGATGTTCTTCTTCTTCAGTATGGGGTCTGTACTTTTCAGCCGCGAAGCTTCAGTAAGAAATCAAAGCTTGAGAAAGTTGCTTTGATTGCTGCTTCGAGGAATCGCTGGGACAATGATTGGGTGGACTACTGGTTCTACGCTGAGGTACCCGAAGGGGAGAATGATGATGGGTCTGTGTGCTATCCGCTAGCCAGTTTGCTGATTCCGGTGGAGCCCACTTTCTCTCCTGATTTCACTGGCCGCGGCAAGACCTTCCAGCCTTGCTGCGATGCTTTCAAGAAGGCCTGCAAGATCATCAGCGGCCGAACCGTCGTTGAGGAGTTTATCGCTGCTGGTATTTGGCCTGTGGAGGGTGGCTGAAAGCCGGATGGCAACGAGAAGGTTAAGCTCGACGAGCGCAAGCTCACTTATCGGACACCTACAGTTCAATGGGCTTAAAAGGCTTGAAGGTCTTCGGCCGTTGCAGTTTGTTGAGATGGTCGAGGAGTGTGCTAATTTACTCTGCGACCCGTTCAGTGCCGCCGAAGAGTATGACGTGGAAAATGGTCTTCTCCCGAAGCGCCGTATCAATCGGATCTTTGATTCGCTGAAAATCAGCTATGGCAATCATGCCGTGCCCTTGGGTGAAAAACGGCTCAAGAAAGGGGAGACGCCCGAGATTGCCACGACTTGCTATATCAAGATGAGGGGCTGGGAAAAGAAATTCGAAGCTCCCGCCGCCGGCGCTGGGTCTTCGGGTTCAGGTGCTGGGTGAGGTCGGACTTGGGCGGCTTCGCGTCCGCAGAAAGCTAGCGCTGTCGCTACGACGAGCACTGTGCAGGCCGAGCGCCGGAAGCGCAAGATGGTCGTGTCCCGAGGTTCGAAAGGCTCCGGAATCTCGGATGTTGGTCGAGGCGGGTTGAGTGCCCACTTGGCTTCGGGGTAGACTGAATTTGCCTCAGGTTCTCGTGGTGGAGATGAGTCTGTGGCTGGTGGTGCTGGAGTGGTTGGATCTGGGAACGCGCCTGGTTCTCCTGGCATGGAGGCGCTTTCCGAAGGTCGGGACGGGGTTCCCGTGATCGAGTTGTCAGATACCGAGGAGTTGCTGGATGGCGCCAGCAGTCTTCGGGTAGATGTTGAGGAGACGCAGGGCATGGAGCTGGGCTGGAGCGCCGGGGACATGGTTGGAGATGATATACTGGGCTCGACCGGCATAGAGCGGTCTGAAGACACAAGGAGCTCCGGTGCTTCGGAAAGCTCTGATGGTTCGTCGTCTTCGAGCGGTGACTCTGTCTCGAGCTCCGACGCGGGGAGCTCGTACGGGGCCACAAAGGATGATAACTCTCTCGATGTTTCGCTGGCGATGATGAGTGGCTTAAGGGAGTACGATCCCGAAGGTCCTTAGACTTGTGGCTTTAGTTTTCTTCGCGTTACTCTTCTATATATATTTTTTGTTCTCACGTGAAAATTGCCTTGCGTAGAGCTTCAGACCACGCTGGAGGCGAACTCCGCTCCTAACCTCGTTGATTTGCTGCTCCGGCAAGGCCAGATGGTAACTGGATTGAAGGATTTTTCTTCGTTTATTTTGTTGACCTATTGGTCTTTGTTAACACTTCGCTTCTTTATCAGATCACGCAGGCGTCTCAGGTACTTCGGAAGAAGCTGGAGACTGAGGTGGGCTTTGGAGGTGTCCCCCCTAAACTCGTCACGCTTCGCGAGGAGAAAAGTTGCTGGGGGACGAAAGAAGCCAGCTTCGAGGAAGAGATCGCGCGCTTGAAGAAGGACCTCCAAGAGAAAACTGACTCCTTCGCTGCCTACAAGAAGGATACCGAAAGGAAACACGCGGCGGCACTGGAGAAAGTGGAGGACAAAAGGGCCGCTCTGGAGGAGACTTTGAAAGCGGAAGCCGAACGGCTAAGGTCGAGGGCTTCGGTCTTATTTCGGTCTTATTCGGAGCTTCTTGCTCGCTACGGCCGCCAGCCTCGCCCTCTTCCCGCCGGAGATGAGCTGAACCTCGATTCTTTGTTATCTTGGGTTGAGAAGGAACTCCAGTCTGTGCCCAGCTTGTTGAATAACATGTGTGATCATGGGGCGAAGACCTGTCTCTACGCGCTTCTAGACATTCTGGCAAAGAAAAAGGTTGGCGACTTTCATGAGCTTGGTTACTCCACCTTCCCTTCCGAAGCCATAGAGGGTGCGGATCCTGACACCGCGGACAAGGGCGTTAGCATTGTTGCGAAACGCTTTTGGAGGTTCTACTGGAGCAAGCACGGCTCCGCGGCCGCCTGCGCTAGCGCCGTTTCTCGCGCGAAGGAGGTAAGGGCTTCGGACGCTTTTGATTTTTTTCTTCCGGAGTTTTTATTGAGCTGAGTAACCCTCGACCTTTTACAGGCTAAGGAGAAAAAGAGGAAAGAGGCTGGAGGTCCTGTTTCGTCTTCGAATCCTTCTTCGGCCGACGAGCAGGGGAAAGCGAAGAAGGCCAAGAGCGCTGTTGTTGCCGAAGCTTCCTCCGCTGCTCGTTCTCGCTCTGTTACCCCATCGGAGCCCGCCGCGAAGGTTGCTGCAAGCGAAGATGCTTAGATCCTCGGGGCTACTGGATTTTGTTTTTGTTTTGTAACTTTAATGGGCTGTAATTCAGAGACCCGGTACTGTGTGCAGGTCTCCGAAGAGGAGGCTACTGTTGAACCTTTATGCTATCAAAACGGTAGGATTTGTGCTACGCGCGCTGCCTATCGTTTGGTTACGAAGATTGTTGGCAATGACGGTCTTGGTCGCTTCTGGGGCTACGTTCTCGGTGAGTACTTTGGCGCTCGGGTTGAAGTGACTCAGTTATTTCAGAGGGGTAGGCGCCGGATGCTTCGCGGGCCTCCGCTGGTCATCCCGAAGACCGAGGCTACAGAGTCTGAAGAGATTTATGACGTTCCGTGGATGTACGACGATAGCCGTGGGGATGGGCTACCTGGGATGTTTCTTGAACTCTGAATTTCTGTTGTCGTTTTCGTGCTTTAGGCTTGACTAAGTATTGGTCGTTGTGTTTCTTTGTTGTTAGCGATGATGCAATTCCTGTATTGGTTGTGAGCCTTCGAAAAAACTTCCCTCCCCCTGGCAAACGAGGGCGAGGTCGCTGACGCGAAGCTTTTTGACTCGGAAAAACTTCCCTCCCCCCTAGCAAACGAGGGCGAGGTTGCTAACGCGAAACCTTTTGCTTCGGAAAAACTTCCCTCCTCCTGGCAAACGAGGGCGAGGTTGCTAACGCGAAGCCTTTTGCTTCGGAAAAACTTCCCTCCCCCTGGCAAACGAGGGCGAGGTTGCTAACGCGAAGCCTTTTGCTTCGGAAAAACTTCCCTCCCCCCTAGCAAACGAGGGCGAGGTTGCTAACGCGAAGCTTTTTGCTTGGGAAAAACTTCCCTCCCCCTGGCAAACGAGGGCGAGGTTGCTAACGCGAAGCCTTTTGCTTCGGAAAAACTTCCCTCCCCCCTAGCAAACGAGGGCGAGGTTGCTAACGCGAAGCCTTTTGCTTCGGAAAAACTTCCCTCCCCCCCTAGCAAACGAGGGCGAGGTTGCTAACGCGAAGCCTTTTGCTTCGGAAAAACTTCCCTCCCCCTGGCAAACGAGGGCGAGGTTGCTAACGCGAAGCCTTTTGCTTCGGAAAAACTTCCCTCCCCCCTAGCAAACGAGGGCGAGGTTGCTAACGCGAAGCCTTTTGCTTCGGAAAAACTTCCCTCCCCCCTAGCAAACGAGGGCGAGGCCTTTTGCTTCGGAAAAACTTCCCTCCCCCTGGCAAACGAGGGCGAGGTTGCTAACGCGAAGCCTTTTGCTTCGGAAAAACTTCCCTCCCCCCTAGCAAACGAGGGCGAGGTTGCTAACGCGAAGCCTTTTGCTTCGGAAAAGCTTCCCTCCCCCCTAGCAAACGAGGGCGAGGTTGCTAACGCGAAGCCTTTTGCTTCGGAAAAACTTCCCTTCCTTCTTTATTAATCTGGGACGCGGGTTGTTACAACCGTAGTTCGGCTTTGTTACGCTTCGTCTCTGCGGGTGCGGCTCCTGGTCCTGCTCGCGACTCCAGCGTTTACTGGTTCCCATGGTTGCAGATTGTTGGGTAGGTACCTCTTTCTTGGGCGCCCTTGTTCTTCTTCGCCTGAAGAGATGTTGATGAATTCTGGTAGTGCCTCTTCGTTTGGCGGAACGACCTCCAGGGGCTCCGGGTCTTGTTGGTATTGTTGAATCTCTAGCCTTTGCTCTAAGTTTTGATTTTGCGGGTGCTGGTTTTGGCTTTGGTTTCGCTGCGAAGAGCTCTCTGATACCCTCAGGTTCTTCATTGCTTGTAGGTATTTTTCTATGTTCTTTCTGGTTGCGCCTTCGTCGCTCATTTTGCGATGTTGCCAGTGTGCTTTGCTAATTTGCTTGAGAGGTGTGGTTTATATAGGGGTTGTTGTTGCTCTTCGCGGTGCCGAAGAGTCAGATGGCTTTTACTGTGGGTACAGTCGGTAGTGGTGGAACTATGCTAGCTTTAATCGTAGGCTGCTGTTTGTGATGAGCTAGATTCTTCGTACAGGCTGGGCCATGAAGCCGTGACGCGCACTACTGCGTGTCGGAGGTTTTTTGCCACTTGGGCATTTCATTCTTCTCGAAGAATGTTCTCACTTTACTGGGCGATTGTAATTTTTCCTGCTTGAGGAATGCCTCGGGATTTCTTTACCCTGATAAGCCGGAGAGATACGCGTTTCTGCGTAATAGCGTAGGTTTACGCTTCGGGCGTTTTTGCCCTTGAGATGTGGCAAACTCTCGATGGAGTTTGCATCGAAGTTGTGATGCTTGAGAGACAAATAGGGGAAAGGAACTGCATTAATTTGCAGGGATTACATTGGGTCTCACCTCGTTAAAAACCTCACCCCCTGGATGGGGTTCCCCTGTGAGGAAAAGAATATGAGCCCTTAGTTGCGGAATTTAAATCTAGGCTACGACAAAAGTAGAAGAAAGACTTCGCTTATGTTACCGCAAATCCCTGGCACACTTGCTATGCAAAGTATCTCTTGAGATTGTCCGCATTCCATGGATGCGGGAGTTCGTTTCCATCCTCGTCACTGAGATGATAGGCTCCGAACCTGTTGCTCTTGGTGATGATGTAAGGTCCTTGCCATTTTGGCTCTAGTTTTCCGTTGCCCTCTGTTTTTGGGCTCCGGAGGAGTACTAGATCTCCTGGTGAGAAGGATTTGTTTACCACCTTGCGGTCTCTCTATTTTTTTGTTTCGGTTTGATAGCTTTCCAAATTTTGGATGGCACTGACTCTGTCCATTTCCATCATGTCTTTCGAGGCTCATCTGCCCATTTGCCTTTTTTCAGGTTGAGAAGGCATTTTTTGACTCCTGTGAAGATTTGCTTGTTCGCATTTTCGACAGCTCCGTTTGACTCCGGGTGATACACAGAGGCGAAGTGTGCAATACTCTTTGAACTCGTAGTTAAAGGAGAGGGCGTCCGGGATCGAAGCCTGCTCCGCGGATCCCAACAGCCACGGTTATTTACCTCCGGCCATCTTATTTACTGGACATTTATTACTTCAGATATTCATCCCTGGATGGATATTCAACTCTGGATTGTCTTTATTCATCAAATGGAGATATTCAGTACTTCTGCTGGTTAAATTGCGCAAGACTGCCAGCTGCAATCTAGCTATTTATCTCTGGATTATCTTGTTGACGCAATTATCAAATATCAGTGGAGTACAGCTAGTCAGCTGTAATCTATTATGCATCTCATGCACTTTTATCTTCACCACGCTCTGTACTGGTTTTCTGGAATCAGCAGCTATATATTGGCTTTCTGGAATCAACAACCTTATATTGGGTTTCTGGAACTATCAACTCCAAAACAGCTACGCCTAACTGTTCTTACTTATGCTTTCTGCATTATTTTATTCCTTAGCCGTCATTTGCTTATTACAGATTACATATCTTGTATATATTTTGCATGCACCAATTGTTTTCATGAGAACAGGTGTGTGATGACTACTCGGCGATGGTCGCCTCTCGGCCACTTGTGTGCTATGGTGATCGCTCCGCTAAGACAGCACTCGACCTTGGTGTTGGTCACTCCGTCAAGACAGCCACTCGGCTATGGCATTGATCACTCCGCCAAGACAGCCACCAGGCCATGGCACAACCACTCGCCACAATAGCTTCTTTGGCTCCACGACAAACGACACAGCTTATCAAACAAGCTAAGTTACTTATTTAAATTTTCATCATATTTCAAGTGCTTTTACACTTGTTCCATTATTTATCCGAGTGCTTACCACTCCTCATTTTTATGTGCCTTCACATAAATCAAATATCATTTTCCCCCTTTAATCATTCTTGGCTCTGTACCCAATAACATACTTATTGCCTACAGAGCCGGAGGCTACATAAACATCATGAGTTATGTCTTGAGTATCTCTTGCCGACTAAGTAAGCCTTGTCTGCTCTGATTGTGAAGCTCTTGCTCGTTTATGCCGTCGTCTCCCTAAACGTGTGCTGACCCAGTGTCCCACGTCCTACAGGGCCGGCTGAGTCCAAAGAGTGCATAAACATAAGGCGACAACCGGTCTCTGTAAACAGTCAAAGAGGCTCACTTGACAAACACTCACTCTCTTTATCCTACGACTTATGTCAATCTCGTAGACTTCTGTACGCCGTCACTTGGCTATCAGAGTTGAAAAACCCGGCTAAGCCGATTCACATTAATTAATCATAATGACTAAAATCAACCCTGCTGTTGTGGTCATATATTTGATTATCTTATATATCACATATTACTACATAATGTGTTTATTTGTTTATATCTACAGAAATCTTTCAGAGCTCACACATGTCTCCTATACTTGGGGGTTGAGACACTCTACTCCGCTACGCTCCATGTGAGCTTTTAGCCGAGTACACTCCCATGATCAAGTGCTGGACGCTATTCAAGTCCTTAACAAACTCCTGACCATGCATAACAATGCTCTCGGGAAGAAGCATCGACGAGATCTCCATATTGAGCACATATTAGTCCTTCACTTGGGCTAATGAAGTGACTCACTCCAAGAATCAAGCTTACTGCGTCGCCCAACATGCAAGGTCATCGCGTCAAGCATCACGCATAGCTCCAAGAGCCGCGAGATCGTTCGTGCTGCTGTTCAACGAGCTTGTTGTGCCAAGCACTGCTCGAGCTACTAGCTCGCAGGCTGCATGCTCCTCGGGTTCCTCGTCCTTCTCCAACTCGTCCTATGGCGCATGACTTAAGTTCACGGTACACCACACCGTCATATGCCCTCGGGCCTTATCTCGCGCCGCCGTCTGCCTCGCCGCACGGCCTGAGCTCGCTTCGCGTCACGACCTGAACTCAAGCTCTCGCCTCATCATTGCCGCCGGGATATGACCAGCTACAAACTGAGTATTCACTCAGATTGCTATCAGCCGGCTGCAGCTACATCTCGACTACATCTTTTTCGCTCATTATTTCACTCGGCTACAAATTGTTTGCAAACCTGCTGCCGCACAAGGATCTCCACCAGATGAAGATAACACAGATCAGTCGGCCAGTTTCTGATACAATATTGCTATCTGCTAGCCACGCCACTTAGCCATGCATGATCACTCGGCCAGCGACAAGCAACCAACGACGACAAGTTTCAACACAAGATAAACTGGACAGGAGCTCGCTATCCCGATCTTGATTTTGTCGGCCGAGCCCTGCTCCATCCTACAAGCTACACTCCATGCTCGCCCGGCTCCAAGTTCATTGCTCGTGCATTCAGCTCATATGCACGCATCACCGTGTATTCAGCTTATATGCAAGCATCACCCCGTCGAGTACCACCTAGCTGTTATCACACGGCGCAGACTACTCGGCAACACGTTACAATCAATTCTCACGGAGGAACATGCCTCGCCGTACCGTCGCTCGCCTCGCTCCCGTGCAGAGCTGGCCTTGTCGTCGCAGCTGGAGTTTACCTCGCTGTATCACCGCCTGGCGCCTGCCTTGCTGTTGTATCCAAAGCACGTATTGTCGTCGCGGCCGAAGTTGACTCGAGTTCGCCGTGGTCGCACGCCGCTGTCTGCCTCGCCACACGGCCGGGCATCGCCTCACGCCACCATGGCCTAAGTTCTCACCTCACCCCCACATGCGGAGCTCGCCTCCGCCGTCATAGCTGAAGTTCGCCTCACTGTGCCGCGACTTGCCTCGCCGCTGCGTCTAAAGCACGATCCTCATCGCAGCCGGAGTTCACGCTGGAGCTTTTCTTGTCCTACAGCTGTTCGTCGAGAGTCGCAGTGCACATGTCCATCAAGACCTGGTGCTGCAGTCCTCCACAAGAACGTGATGTCCAAAACATCACACAATTACCTGTATATCTCCTATGCGCTCCACCTTGTTTCTTCCCTACGGGAGCACATCTGGAGCTCGCAAGAATTTCTCGGCCCGGGTACATCACCCTCCGCTGATCTCCCACAGGAGTTCGTTGTCCGATTTGATCTTGTCGGCCTGGCGCCTTCCTACTGTATGAGCTACACTCCGAGCCCTCGTCATGGCCGGTGTTCGCCTTGCTGAGCCATGGCTTGACTCACTGTCACAGCCAGAGCACGCATTGTCGTCGCGGCCAGAGTCCTCCTCACCACACACCGAAGCTCGTCTTAGTTTCGCTGCAGTTCAAGCTCTCGCCTTGTCATCGCCATCATGGCATGTGCGTCCAGACTCGAGACTTATTTACAAGCTACATCGCTCCAACATCTACATGTTCAGTCGGTCCAACATCTCATCATGCTACAACAAGATCATCAATTTACTTTGTGTCCTTGACTGTATTCAGTCGTATTCAGTCGGATACATCTACAACAGCAACAGCGCTACATCATCATTGGCAGAAAATTACACGGCCATTTATCGGCTAGGCCTATTTTGGCTTCTTCTATAATGTCAATATTTCAATGCTTCTAGTCTATTTTGAGTCTGCACATAATCATTCTGATTATCCACAGACTCGGGGGCTAGTCCACATGGACTCACTTGCGTGAGTTCCATTAATTTTATTCAGTTGTATCATCAGTCATTACTCGGATTTATGTTTCTTTTGAGTCTGCACATAATCATACTGATTATCCACAGACTCGGGGGCTAGTCCACGTGGACTCACTTGCGTGAGTTCCACCATTTTCTCGGCAGACTTGCCAGGCACACGGGTTGTCTTATATCCTTGACAATTTAAGTCGGATAATACCTAGAATTTATTCTCTTCTGTTTCTCAATTGTTTTCGTTGGGGGCTACGGGTTGTAATCATCCCTGGCTAATCTAAGCTGGATGGACCTAGACACCAGCTCGGAATGAGAAGTTCTTAGCTGAGACTCATTGTGACTTCCTGTCCTAATTGCCTTGTGCGCAGGAAAACATGAGTTCCTTATATAATGGATGCTACTATTCAACACATCAGTATGATGCACTGATCGTACATTCATTCACTCGGATCAAGATCTTATTTCTTGGTTCAGCTCACTTTGAGTTGCTATACAATTCTACGAATTACACAGTAACACGGGGGCTACATCAGTATGATGCACTGATCGTGCATTCATAATTTTTAAATCTGTAGGCATGCTTTCAGCCTAGGCCGACTCAGTCAGTTGGATACTATCTACATAGTATGCTTTCAGCCCTAGCCGACAGACTCGGATGCTGACTTTATTTTCAACCTCTGATCAGGATCGTATTTCCTGGTTCAGGCTCACTTTGAGTTACTATACAATTCTACGAATTGCACAGTAACTCGGGGGCTACATCAATATGATGCACTTATCGTGCATTCATAATTTTCAAATTTGTAGGCATGCTTTACAGCCTAGGCCAACTCAGTCAGTTGGGTACTATCTCCATAGTATGCTTCAAGCCCTAGCCGACAGACTCGGATGCTGACTTTATTTAAATCTCCTCTATGGACTTAATCAGCTCTAAGAGCTGAGTGCTGTTCTACACACGGCATTTTCATAAAAATCGGCTTCAACAAGCATTCATCCAATTTTCTGACATCATTCAGAGTTGGGTGCCTACTGACAGCATGCCTAATTCAAGGCCCTGTTGGCCTTGGTCTACTCGAGGTCAAGTACCTCAAACTTGATTCAGGTCAAGTCCTTTTTAATTTCTCAATATCACTTGAGATCAATTTCTGCATGGAGAGAAGACTAGTCGGATGCAATCCATTGGATCAATCAAAAAGCACTTGGGGGCTACTGTCGTTACCATGACCCCTGGGTACCCTCAAGACCAAAGGGCCGAGTAACCTGACAAGGGTAGTCGGACCAGCCCAGAAGAGGCCGAGTAGCCCACGATGCAAAGATGGAAGGTTCTACTACTCGGCGTGACCTAGAAGGGCTTCTTGACTTCTAATCCAAGTATTTTCATGTCGTATCCGACTAGGATACTTTCCATGTAACCCTGTACCCCCGACTATATAAGGCGGGCAGGGATTCTCTCTCAAACATACGCAATACAGACCACCTCATACAGGACGTAGGGTTTTTATCCTCCGGGAGGCCCGAACCTGTCTAAACTCCTTGTCTCGTGTTCACCATCGTATTCTTGGTTCCTTCGCCCCCATAACAAATCTATCGAGGCCCTAAAACCTCGACAACGGCCCGCTCGCTGTCGGGGAGCGCGGCGACGGCGTCGAGCAGCGGGCGCGAGTAGTCCTCGAAGGTGGGCGCGTCACGGAGCTGGCGCGCGTCGGCGCCCGACGCGGCGAGGTCCGGCGCGTCCACGCGGTGGCCGGCGGCGCGGAGCAGCGTGGCGACGCGGTACCAGCACCACCCGCCGTAGCCCGTGCCGTGCACGAGGATGATGCGCGTCGCCCCCTCCACCGGGGCAGCCACCGGCGCGGACACGGTGCTCGCCATATCGTCACTGCACTCTGATCTGCGGATGGACACGTTGTGTTATTGTGTGCTCTGTGTCCCTGGGGTACTCGAGGAGGCTGTTTTTACCAGTACATGTAGAGAAGCTCAAAAGCGTCACGGGTGACTTGGGGCTGCAGCTCGTCGCCGTGAAGGGATACCAAAGAGTTGCACAATGCCATCAAAAAATCTGAAGTGACAACTTGTCTTTTGTTTGTTTCCTTTTTCTTTTGACAACTTGTTGACGTGGCGTTGGCATATGGAACAAGGGATATGCTTGGCGCTGGCGGCCGTTGGAGCTTCAAACATCCTATACAGGAGTATTA
This sequence comes from Eragrostis curvula, assembly GCA_007726485.1. Taxonomy (NCBI): domain Eukaryota; kingdom Viridiplantae; phylum Streptophyta; class Magnoliopsida; order Poales; family Poaceae; genus Eragrostis; species Eragrostis curvula. Next base: position 45,284 of record RWGY01000698.1, on the reverse strand, counting down.
GCACTTACCGATCAAGTTAGACTATCCACAGCAGAACCGGTGCCGAAAACCTGAAAAGTGGGCCAGGCCCATAGCGATGCTGAGTTTTGCTCGACGCCCGCAGCGGACCGCACCGATGCCCAGTTTTACGTGGGGCCGTTTCGTCAGAGCACCGCTTTCCTCGGCAGTTTCCTTCGCGCGATGGGAAAATTCCCCATTCGTTCTCCCTTGACCCCGACGCCCACCACAGAGAAATCCCTCCCAAATCGATCTCCAAAACCCAAAGAATGAAGGTCTCATCAATCAAATCTTGAATACCAATCGTCTGGGCTTCGCGGATCTGGTGAAAACTGCTGAATTGATTAAGTCTTCGATGGCCGACAGGAGCACCGGCGCGCCGCCGCCGGCGCAAGATTCCGGCGCGAGATGGTGCGCCGCTGCCGGCGTGTAGCTTCCGATGGCGATTGGGATGTGGTGCCTCCGCTGCTGCGCGCTGGTGGCGAGCAAGGGAGCCGCGTGTGGTGCCTCCGCTGCTGCGCGCTGATGGCGAGCAAGGGAGCCGCGTGTAATCCGTCGTACAGCTACTCGAAGACAATAGCAGAGGCAAGGCGCCATGTCTAGGAGACCAGAGGCAAAGCTGCTACGTGTGGTTAGTACTAATCCTTTACTCTCGTGATGTTCAAAGTATTTTTTTATTCCTAGGAAAGCAGAGGCAAAGCTGCTAAGAATACAAAGGCAGTGTATTTTCATTCAGACAATGCGCATGATAGAAATACAAGCATATGACAACTGATAACTAAAATAGTGCTAGTGTGATGATGATTAATACAACAGCTACAATGGAAGTACAACCATTACAGTGGGAAACTAATACAACAATTTCACTGAGAAATTATATCTAAGCTTGGTTTCCTCCAAATCGCTGCCATATATGCTCAACCAAGTCATTCTTAAGCTTATGATGCATTTCTTTATCTCTTATTTCTTCATCTATCTCCAGTAGCCTAGAAAACCCATGAATCGGCCCATGTCCGTACCCTGCCAAAGGTGTGGAATTGTTGCCTGGGTCATATTCACTCTCATAGTTGTCGTCATAGCGAACTCTGAATGTATCCCTCTCATCCTCCAGAATCATATTATGCAGTATAATACATGCATACATTATGTCAGTAAGAGATCGCATTTGCCACATACGTGTTGGGTTGCGTAAAATGGCAAAGCGAGCCTGCAAAACACCAAAGGCACGCTCCACATCTTTTCTTGCCCCCTCTTGATGCTCTGCATATAGTTTATCTTTCGCACACTGAGGTAACGGAATTGTCTTCACAAATGTTGCCCACTCTGGATAAATGCCATCTGTTAGGTAGTAGCCCATGTTGTACTCATTTCCATTTATAGTATAATGAACCGCAGGAGCTCTTCCTTGGAGAACTTCAGTGAACAAAGGTGACCGGTTTAAGACATTGATGTCATTATTTGACCCGGCAACACCAAAAAATGCATGCCATATCCAGAGGTCATGCGAGGCAACAGCTTCTAGCATGACAGTAGATACTTTGAGATCACCACGGGTATACTGCCCCTTCCAAGCCTTGGGACAATTTCTCCATTGCCAATGCATGCAGTCTAGGCTTCCCAACATGCCAGGAAAGCCACGAGTTTCTCCTATGTGAAGTAACCGACGGATATCTTCACTAGTGGGTTTTCTTAAGTATTTTTCACCAAAATTTGCAATGATACCCTGACAGAAATTTTTCATGCACTCAATAATTGTGGTTTCAGCTATCCGAAAATTCTCATCCCACATATCAGCAGGTGTACCATATGCTAACATCCGCATAGCTACTGTGCATTTTTGCAATGGTGAAAATCCCACCTTCCCAGATGCATCACTACGCTGACAGAAATAAGGAGACCAAGCACTAAGGGTGTGTACAATATGCAGAAATAGGTGTCGTTTCATGCGATACCTTCGCCTAAACTGGACATCATTGTACACTGGATTGTCCGAGAAATAATCAGCCATCAATCTTTCATTACCATCTTCACGATCTCTTTCTACATATCTTCTAGAAAAATGCCGATGCTGCATGGGCGTACCTCTCAGCTGTGCTTCCATCTGAGCTCGAAATTGTGCCTCAATTTCAGCCTCCTGTGGATCATTCATGAACTCCCAGAAGTACTGCTGGATGTTAATTCTGCTGCTTGATTCCTCACTAGCATCATGCTGGTTGCTTGCTTCCTCATGAGCATCATAGTGGGAGCTTGGTTCCATGCCTTTCTGATAGAAATATTATGCTATGGGAGGAGTTTGCTGGTGTGTGGTGTCTGGTGTGTGTGCTAGTGTATGATGGAACCGCTATATGTAGGAGGAAGTAGTTCACAAACGGCTAGTTTTCAGAATGTTTACAACAGCTATATTCTAGGAGCTTGTTTCCAACTGCTAGGTTCCAACAGCTAGTTTCCAACGGCTACTTTTACAACTGCTAGGTTCCAACAGCTAGTACTTTCTTTTTATATATTTTATTCTCTTGTCTGGAGCTTGTGTTAAATAATTTTTTTCATTTCCTTGACAGGTCAATACATGAAAAGTACAAACCAACCATACATGGGAAACAGGGTACAGATAATCAAGTACATGGGAAGCTACTTCTACGAATAATTAGTTGGAGTTCATTGAACATTTGCATACTTTCTTCTGTAAATGTGCTGCTACTTTGTGGACGCTTTCCTTTATTTTTCCTTTCAGATTTGGCTGCATCTCGCCCTTGTGGCCGAAGCGGTTCAGCAGCAGATGCTCCATCAGTGTCTTGGGCTGAAGAGGAACTGTAGGCGCCTGCTGAATTGAGCCTTATTCTTTTCTGCACTTCTTCAACTGAGTAAGTTCTAGCCCATTTGGGTTCATTCTTCACTCTGTTCCACCAATGCTCAAGTGGAAAGGGTCTATTCTTTTTCATAACTGACTTCCACTTTGCACGAACTTTCTCCATTAACTGATCTTCAGATTGGCCACTTGCATATATATTCTTGACATCATTGTAGAATCCATTGAACTTGTTAATCGATGGGATATTCTTGTTCCAGTGTTCCTTGCATTGAAGTGCTGTTCTTTTTTGATTTTTGGGGGCAGTCTTGTTGTATTCTGCTGCTACTTCCTTCCAATAGCGCTCTCGATGCTTTCCATTGCCATCAATTGGATCATTTGAGTTTTTCAACCATGCACTTGCTAGGCGTATGTTGTCTTCTTCACTCCAAAGTGTACGCCCTCTTTTATTCCCACCATCATCAGTGCTACTCTCACTATCATCTGCAACAGGAATAGCAGGAGCTGGCTGCATTGGAGGGACTCTTGGCGCCGGAGAAGCTGAAGTGATTGGGCTGCTTTCATCTCTTGAACTGCTGCCTCCACTTGCTCCAAAGAAGACTGATCCAACAGGAGATGCTGGACCATTGGATGCAAAACTTCCAAACATCCCAGGTGGGTACTGCCCCATATTGCCTTGATATGGACCTCCATGGTAGCTTCCTGCTGAGGAGTTGAAGTGTTGAAAGCTTGATGGACCTGCAAAAGGATTGAAATTTGGTGGATACTGGTTAGGGAAAACTGGAGGTGGGTAGTTCATGGGATAGTGTTGTGGATTGAAGTTGTGAAATTGTTGTGGCTGTGAATCTTGTAGATCTGAATCAGTGTGTGTGTTGAGCAAATGGGTGAAAGGAGTTGAGCTATCCATGTCTACAGAGCTGGTCGTGTATCCAAGCTCTTGTGTGTTTGTAAGCTCGTGTGTATTTGAATATATACATCACAAATATTTGAAGCAACGGTCTGTGTAGTTGGATGTTGGAAGTTGAGAGGCAACGGTCATTTTATTTTCAGACCAACGGCCAAGGAACAGGGAACTCAACGGTCATGTGATGTTTAATATTATTTTATTGTTTCAGCACCGGTGCCTGAACATGATCCGGAGGCACCGAAATTGGTTTGGGCATCGGTGGCCACAGCAGTCAGCACCGATGCTGAGTGAGGAGAGAGAGCGTTTGGGCATCGGTTTTCTTGGCCACTGTGGGTAGTCTTAGAGACCGCAACCCTATACAGGAGCTTAATGCCAACCGCAGGCTTTAGCATTTACTCATAAAATAGAATAAAATAAGTAAGGTTAGCATCAGCAAGAAATATAAAAAATTAACAGTCATCTATAAAAAGAGAACATAGGGGATTGCCTCAGGGATAAATCAGCATATTCAATTCGTCATTGTGCTCCAGAAAGCATAACAATATTTTAAAAAGCAACATCGCAGCATTTCCAAGGTAGACAAAAAAGAAGAAGCTTACACACCAACAGACCAATGATGCTTTATGGTGCAATTTGTTGGTCCATGCAACATGGATTCTATTTAACTATTTTTCGTAAAAACATAATAAGATCACAAAAAAGTTACTAATCGATACCTAGATAAAGTTTTTAAAAAATAAAGTTAGGTGTCACATAACATTAATTTAGTCTCACCACTATTTATTGTACAGAACAGGTTAGAACATGTTAAGTATGAAAGCTAAAACAAATTATGAAGGAGATTCAAAATCCAAATGGTTCTAGAAGAATACAAAATTCTTATTGCGCATTTTTTTCAAGACAGAAATTGAGAAACATCAACATATGCAGTAAGCAAATGTACTATCCATTTCTTCAAATTTATGAGATAAAATTGATGAACTTTCATTTAGATCAGAATAATTGGACTACAGCTACACATGATGAATGATAGCAAAAATGATAACCCATGGATGCACCTTAAATTAGTAAGTGAAAACTGTATGCAGTATGCTCCAGCAATACAATGAATGGAAACCAGTATCGATGAGATTGCCAGCAAACTGTACTTTCCATCTAGTATCACCATGATGTGAAGGATGTATGTCAGCGCAGCGTTAAGTGCATGAATCGATCATCACAGATAATGGCATGTCAAAAATTAAGCATGGTTTAGGATATAGTTCCATGATGATGCAAAAGAAAAAAGTAAGTCCACAATGAGATACTAGAGAAGACATGCTGAGGCATCAGACACTGCTAGCAACCTAGTTGGTTCGGCGAGCTACAAATGAAGATAGCCAGGAGGGGAGTCGCTCCTTGTCCTTTGGAACAAACTTGTTTGTCAAGACTGTTTTCGTTTTCAAGGACGCCTTGATAATTTCCAAACGCCTCAACATATGTATGTGAACATAAATGTTGAATCAATGTTGAAGAGAAGAAAAGATGTAGTGGTGGCTGAGCAACCAACCTTGTCGCAGTCGATCTGCCCTGTCTGTAGCTCAACATCGCTTGAGTTGTCGACGCCTAAGGTTGTGATGAGCAGTTCGGTGATCTCAGCAGCGGTCGTGGGAGCATCTCTGACGATGAAGGGTCGTCCATCAACATGTACCTGCCAACATCAGATTGGCACTCTGCTGCAAGTACTGGTTCGTCGACATGGAGATCGGTTCTGGGCCATGGCCAGCGAGGAGGCCCTCGAACTACTCCCCCTGTCGACGGAACAACAGTTGCAGTAGAGCACCGATGTGATGATCGGTAGGTACATTATGATGAACGACCTCATTGTAAGGGACGAGCTTGTGATCACCGCTAAGATCACTGAGATCATCGAACTACTCATGAGGACATTCGGCATCGATAACTCCAACGATGTTGAGGTGAAGACGGAGCAGATCGATTACGACAAGGTTGGTTGCTCACTCACAACCGCATCTTCTTTTCTCTTGAACATTGATTCACATTTAAGGTCACGTACGTATGAAAAGGGTTTGGAGATTCTCAAGGCATCCCTGAAGTCGAAAACAGTCTTGAGAGACGTGTTCGTCCCAAGGACATGGAGTGACGCTCCTCCTGGTTGTCTTCACTTGTGGCTCGTAGAACCAATTAGGTTTAAGACATGCTGAGGCATAAGACACTGCTAGCAACCTAATTGGTTCGGCGAGCTACAAGTGAAGATACCCAGGAGGAGAGTCGCTCCTTGTCTTTCGGGACAAACTTGTTTGTCAAGACTGTTTTCGTTTTCAGGGACGCCTTTATAATCTCCAAACGCCTCAACATATGTATGTGAACTTAAATGTTGAATCAATATTGAAGAGAAGAAAAGATGTAGTGGTGGGTGAGCAACCAACCTTGTCGCAGTCGATCTGCCCTGTCTTTAGCTCAACATCGCTTGAGTTGTCGACGCTGAAGGTTGTGATGAGTAGTTCGGTGATCTCAGCAGTGGTCGCAGGCGCATTTCTGACGATGAAGGGTCGTCCATCAACATGTACCTGCTGACATCAGATCGGCACTCTACTGCAGCTGCTGGTCCGTCGACAGGGAGATCGGTTATGGGGCCATGGCCAGCGAGGAGGCCCTCGAACTACTCCCCCTGTCAACGGACCAACAATTGCAGCAGAGCGCAGATCTTATGATCGGTAGGTACATGTTGATGGACGACCTCATCGTAAGAGACGAGCCTGTGATCGCCGCTGAGATCACTGAGATCACCGAACTGCTCATCACGACCTTCAGCGTCGATAACTCCAGCGATGTTGAGGTGAAGACAGCGCAGATCGATTGAGACATGGTTGGTTGCTCACCCACCACTGGATCTTCTCTTCTCTTGAACATTGATTCAACATTTAAGGTCACGTACGTACGAAAAGGGTTTGGAGATTCTCAAGGCATTCTTGAAGTCGAAAATAGTCTTGAGAGACGTGTCGTCCCAAGGACATGGCGCGACGCTCCACCTGGTTGTCTTCTCTTGTGGCTCGTAGAACCAATTAGATTGAAGACATGTTGAGGCATCAGACACTGCTAGCAACCTAATTAGTTCGGCGAGCTACAAGTGAAGACAGCCAGGAGGAGAGTCGCTCCTTGTCCTTCGGGATAAACTTGTTTGTCAAGACTGTTTTCGTTTTCAGGGACACCTTGATAATCTCCAAACACCTCAACGTATGTGTGTGAACATAAATGTTGAATCGATGTTGAAGAGAAGAAAAGATGCAGTGGTGGGTGAGCAACCAAACCTTGTCGCAGTCGATCTGCCTTGTCTTTAGCTCAACATCGCTTGAGTTGTCGACGCCGAAGGTCGTGATGAGTAGTTCGGTGATCTCAGCAGCGGTCGCAGGCGCATCTCTGACGATGAAGGGCCATCCATCAACATGTACATGCCGACATCAGATCGGCACTCTACTGCAGCTGCTGGTCCGTTGACAGGGAGATCGATTATGGGGCCATGGCCAATGAGGAGGCCCTCGAACTACTCCCCCTGTCAACGGACCAACAGTTGGAGCAGAGCGTAGATCTTATGATCGGTAGGTACATGTTGATGGACGACCTCATCGTAAGAGACAAGCCTGTGATCGCTGCTGAGATCACTGAGATCAACGAACTACTGATCACGACCTTCGGCGTCGATAACTCCAGCGATGTTGAGGTGAAGACGGTGCAGGTCGATTGCGACAAGATTGGTTGCTCACCCACCACTGGATCTTCTCTTTTCTTGAACATTGATTCAACATTTAAGGTCACGTACGTACGAAAAGGGTTTGGAGATTCCTGCTGAAGTCGAAAACAGTCTTGAGAGACGTGTTCGTCCCAAGGACATGGCGCGACGCTACACCTGGTTGTCTTCTCTTGTGGCTCGTAGAACCAATTAGATTGAAGACATGTTGAGGCATCAGACACTGCTAGCAACCTAATTAGTTCGGCGAGCTACAAGTGAAGACAGCCAGGAGGAGAGTCGCTCCTTGTCCTTCGGGACAAACTTGTTTGTCAAGACTATTTTCGTTTTCAGGGACACCTTGATAATCTCCAAACACCTCAACGTATGTATGTGAACATAAATGTTGAATCGATGTTCAAGAGAATAGAAGTTGCAGTGGTGGGTGAGCAACCAAACCTTGTCGTAGTCGATCTGCCCTTTCTTTACCTCAACATCGCTTGAGTTGTCGACGCCGAAGGTCGTGATGAGCAGTTCGGTGATCTCAGCAGCGGTCGCGGGCGCATCTCTAACGATGAAGGGTCGTCCATCAACATGTACCTACCGACATCAGATCGGCACTCTGCTGCAGCTGCTGGTCCATCGTCAGGGAGATCGGTTATGGGGCCATGGCCAACGAGGAGGCCCTCGAACTACTCCCCCTGTCGACGGACCAACAGTTGCAGCAGAGCGTCGATCTGATGATCGGTAGGTACATGGTAATGGACGACTACCTCATCGTAAGAGACGAGCCTGTGATCGCCGCTGAGATCACTGAGATCACCGAACTTCTCATCAGGACCTTCGACGTCGATAACTCCAGCGATGTTGAGGTGAAGACGGTGCAGATTGATTGCGACAAGGTTCGTTGCTCACTCACCACTGCATCTTCTCTTCTCTTGAACATTGATTCAACATTTAAGGTCACGTACGTACGAAAAGGGTTTGGAGATTCTCAAGGCATCCCTGAAGTCGAAAACAGTCTTGAGAGACGTGTTCGTCCCAAGGACATGGAGCGACGCTCCTCCTGGCTGTCTTCACTTGTGGCTCATAGAACCAATTAGGTTGCTAGTAGTGTTTGATGCCTCATAGTATCTTGTCGTGGACTTTCTTTTTTTTTTCTTTTGCGTCGTCATGGAACTATATGTTAAACCATGCTTAAGTTTCTAGGTTGGTATCTTAATTATCTACTAGTTTGTTGATGTCTGAATGTGATAATATGGTGGATGACATGCTATTATCTGTGTTGATGGGCCCAATGAACCCTGGATGATGGACTCACTGAACCTGGGATGATGGGGGTTACGGTATGGTTTGGTTTCCACTTCTCTACTCTAAGACCTAGATCACTTCCTCCCTTAGCAAACTAATCCGGCCCAACGTGAGTTAGGCTGATAGTACACAGTGGCGGACCCAGAACTTCTGCCTTGGGCTTTCAAAAATCAAAAGTTGTGGTGTTTTGGTAGACTAATGGAAGCACAAAGCATCGCAAAGGAAAAAATGAAGCAAATGAAGGCTATTTTGAGGTTGGAGACAGGAGATGTTGGCCTAATATCATGCAATACTTACACATATATCTCAGACACAAGTATTATGTTTGATGTTTACACAAAATAATTGGGCATTCAACTGAATGCCCTTGAATCAAGGGAGGTCCGCCCCTGATAGTACATTGCCCCGTGCTAACGCTACAGTGATTAAAAGAACATGGTACACATGATAATATATGTTATTTATCTATCTAAGATCATAAAAGGGGAAACAAATATAAAGGTGGACATACGACCTCTAATCAAATTCACATATCACAAGTGTAACACCCCAGCCCAGAGTACGGCTCCAGACCCGTACGCCTGCAGTGCGGGTCCCACCTAACAGCAGCAACTCTTACGTTTTCGTCCTCGCTTCGCGTAAAAGGGTTAACCCGGTTATTACTGCACCCAGGACTGAGTATTTAAGCTGGTCAAGCTCCTGCTCGATTTCCGGTACGAGACTAACCGGATTGCTACAGTACCCGCGCTACAGTGTTCCGCGGCTACAGTGCCCGACAGCTACAGTTGCCTCGCTACAGTGCTCCGACGCTACAGTACCGCGGCCCAATGCGCTCGCGCCCGGCCCACGGGCCGAACAACTGGCCGATTCTATTTTTAGGTTCGAATTGACATCCTGGATGTCACAACAAGACAATGTAAATCACAGAAATCAGGCTTCATTTGCAATCCGAATTGATTATGGAATATCATGGAATACAAATCTCAATGCGGTATAACCAAAATCCTCTATTCTTGTTGCTTCGCGAAAGCTTTCAACCCCACAATATTTTGATTTTTTCTTGTAAAAAAGATTTGCAATCGATAACCCACAGCCACATCAGGCTACCCGGAAGGTTGCCACTCTAAATTGCTTCAAACTCTAGTTTGGGCTCTAAAATGTTTCAAACGCCGTGCACCTTAAATACCTAAAGAAAAAAAGATCGGGGCTCTACAATTTTTCAAAGTTATCACTTGCTTTGGACAGAAAAAGCGCTTACATATTTGTGATTTCAGTACCATCAACTTGGGATGGTCAAGTTAAAGAAACGTTTGGACCACCTCAATGAGTTCGTATAATCCTTAATTTGCAACAAATTTTATTACGAATTTAAATTATCGATACAAGATGAACTAACCACAAACCCTTTTAATTTGAATGTTGTTCCCATCAGGCGAGTCACCTCATTCTCATTCTACACACTGAAATCGGTAACTTTTGTTAACAATAGGCTTGGATTCAGGCACTAAAAGGCCAATGTATGAAGGTGTACGTACAGCAATGGATTTGTTAAGTAGCAGTAGTACCTTTGAAAGTGCCTGATCAATGACAGTAGTCCTCTGGAGCTTTAGAGAATTGCTTTTTGATGCCCTGAAATTCCAATTCTAATACTGTATCCTGTACTTAAAGAAGTAGCCAGTAGGGGACCAAATAAGCTTAAGCAAAAGGAAAAAGGAATGAAGCAGAGAAATGGCAAGCCTTTGTGTAAAATCAACTAACCTGCAAGCTCTACCGACCAGCACGGGCATTGTAGCTTACTTTACCCCATAGAACCAGGATGAAGGGCAGCATCATGCCACGAGCCAGTTTAGAACTGTGTGTGTATGTTAACAACAGGCCTCAATGGATAGCAAAACAAAGACTTGTTCAAGATTCAAGATAGCAATTATAGAAAAAGAAAAACTGATATATTTCTCTTTCTCGGCATATAGGTCTTCACCCGTGATGGCATCTCCAACAGCTGAAACAAATTATTGAAATTAGCATCCTTCCTTGCCTAACAAAACTGGGAGCATTTTGACAGTTCAGATTAATTCAGAGCAACCCCTTCGTGTCAATCTAGAAATACCCAGCCGTAGGTGTAGTTTAGTTATTACAACAGTCGAAGTATATGCAGGAAGCACATTGATCGGTTTTAGGGGTGTTCAGTTTCAGAGAGTGTAGTTAAGTCCTTGAATAAAATAAAATCAGGCGTGCAAACAAGATAAAATTTCAGGCAACCACAAAAAATAATCAGACATCTTCACTTTGCAACTGAATGAAATAAAAAATCAGACATCTTCACATTGCAACTGAATCAATCCAGTCGGAGTCCCAAATAATTACAATCCATTCATTTGAACAACTACTAATTAATCCACAGGAAACGGGAGAGATGTGCAGAATACCTCTGTACGGTAATTCCGAGTCGGATCGCCGTGGGAGGCAGCGGTTGCCCGACGGCCACTCTCGCCTGGAATGCTGATCGCGGTGCCCCGGGAGTTGGCGGCGGCGGCGCTGATCGTGCGACGGGATTGCGTGGATTTGGAGGTTGGTTGACGGCGATTCCGTGGATGGGGCGCGACGCGTGGTACTCGATAGTGGCGCAGAGAGAGGATTTGGAGAGGACGGGGCGCCGGCGATTTTGGCCGATCGAGTAGGCGATGTGCTTCGGAGGACGTTGCGGGAGAAGAAGCGATCGTGCTACGACTGCGTGGGCGGAGCCGAGCGAGGGATGCGGGGGACGGGGCTGAGCGGTTGGGAGATCTAGCGCTGCAAGCGGGGCGGGATGCGGGCGCCCGCGCCGCAACTGCCGAAGCGGGCTGATGCGGCGCCCCGCATGCCGCCGCTTTCTGTTGGCAAGCCGCCGCAAGCCGAGCCGCGCACGTCTGCCGCTTGCACGCTGCAGGCCTCCGCATGCATGGGAGACTTCCTACAACACTAGTTCGTTCGTTTAACTAGTAAAAATGCCGTGCGCGGGTTTAAAAATTACATCACTTGTAGGATCATTAGACTTATATTGCACTTACATAAAAGTATTATATATTACACATCTAGCACATTTGTGAAATTGATCACCAGTTAGACACATATCAACTTTCACAGAATAACACATGTATAATGCACCTCACCCTAAAAATCTAATGCATATCTTTGTATGCCATTGTTGCTCCAAAAGGGTTGCCTTCAATAAACTGAACCATGCACTGACAGAGCCACCTTACGGCCAACCCAACTTGCCCCATAAATTTCTTTTTGAAGATTTCAGCCCCAGCCCGACTTGTCTTGTTTGTCCACATTATTCATTCCTAGTCATCGACCCAGCAAAAATCTATGTAAAACTACATTATAGAAATAAAGTTTAACATCTGTACAGAAAGACAAGGTATGCGATGCTACTCATGGGAAAAGATTACATACTGGAACTATCTCTAGAAAAATTAGTTTGTTCACCGCTACGTCCAGAAACAAAATAGTAAAGTTGTGTAAACTCCTTGGTACTCTTTCCCATCCCATCATATCTTTGATCGCATTCCAGATATACTGGCCATGCAAACATCATATGTTTCCTCTCTTCTCTGCTGAAAAAAAGAGAGGTGAAAGCCCATATATACATATTTAAATGATACAATATAGTGCCTACAAGATTAGACCAAAACGGCAACATCTGGATCTTTGTATTGAGCCCTTCAATTCAAAATAATTCTGGAAAGAATGATAGGAACTCATCAACTTTTTGTCACTGACAGAATTTTTTTTTAAAACAAAGCAACTCATCAGAGAAGTCTTCTTTATCATCTGCATCGGTTGCAAACTCCACCTCATTGTCAGGCTTTGAATTTTCACTACAAGAAGGAATCCCAAAAACTCAGGATTATATTAGAAAACAATGGTCTGTGAAAAAAAAAACACAGGGGGTCTGGATGGCCAGATTCTATATACAGTGACGGGTAAATTTGTTGTTGCTCACCGGAAATTGACCGCCATCTCCTTTCCATGTTTTGGATTGAAGTTTAAAACAGATGCCTGAAATTTGACCCAAAAAAAAAGAACTAATACAGATGCCTAAAACTCTAATAAAATAATAATCACTTTTCCATGTTTTGGGTTGACGTCTAAACCAGATGGCTAAAAATTGAAACTTTTTTGGTTGAAGTTTAAACCAGATGCCTAAATGTGTATTAAGAATACAATTGTAGTTCAATGCAAAAGTTGGACAACTATTAGTCCAGTCACAACATAAGAACACTAAAGACGTTATTAGTTATTTTAGTTATTCAAATACTGACCATGTTAGCTCGGATGAGCTCCTTGTACTTGAGCAATGCGAAGAAACCAACCTTCCAATCTTGATGGCACCCCACTGTCTCCACAACACTAAGGACCTGACAGGGAAAAAGAAAAGAATTGATCGATGCCCAAAATAAATATTTGTTATTATGCCCTGCCTTAAAATCTATGTCCATGGCCAGAGCTCACTGAAGCCCAGCCTCCCCAACTCATCATCATAATAAGCCATTACTCTTCGTCAACGACGTCCACCAGCTCGTACTCCACCATCGACATGTTGTTCTCTTCTTTCACGATGAAATCGGCAGGCTCAGTCACCTCGATGCGCCCCCACTTGTCAACTGCCAGCCTCATCGTTCCCTTGAACATGTAAATCCTGGCGTTGCGGAAGATCACTGTGGCATCTGGCTTCAGCAGGTCAACTGCCAACAAGGCAAAGAAAATAGGGTTAGATCAGTACACTGATTGTGTGCAATATGGTAATCAACAGTGATGTACTGGTATCATAAAACAATGCACAGCACATAGACATAACAGCGCAAGTGCAAATAACGTGGAGATCACACACAGCTGACGTTGTATGGGAAAAGCGACACTATCATCAAGAAGTAATAGGTGCACATCAGTTTTATAACCAGGAGTTCTGCATAATCATTTAAGAGGATTTTTCAACAAATCTCTTTCACTATCAATGACAAGTGTGAAGAATTACAGAAGTGTTTCATATAAGAAAATGTATCTCTTTAGCGTTGGATTTAGTGCAAAACGTTTTTTTTTTAGGGGGGGGGGGGGGGGGGGGGGGGGGCATAAATAAGACGAAAGAATGCTGCACAAGGAAGGATTGAGCATAGAGCAACAACTACCCTTGTGAGCTAATATTAGCACAATTATGATGACTATTCTACCCTTGTGAACTAATATTAGCACTGTTGTGATAACTCATTCTGCAGACAATTTAAATCCTACACCGACGGTAAGTAAAGAGTGAAGCAATCGAACATAACGCAGTGATATGGTAGGCAAAGCAGAGCTAAGGCTGGTCCTAATCGAAGAGAGCATAAAATTGGATGTAGCCGAATACGATGCAGGCGGCAGGCAACAAGGTTCGATGATGGATACACAGCAGAGCACATGCACTTGTAAAAAGAAGAAAACAGTAGCATTTACTGGAGTAGTAAAGAACAGGTGCACACAAGAGAGAGGGCAGATCTGGCGGGGAATAACGAAAGGAAAAAGGGGTGGTGTCTGTACCCTGGTCGTTGCGGGCGGTGAAGAGGATGGTGCCAGTTTGGTCTCCGACGAGGCACTCTGCGAGGCGGGATCGGCCGAGGTGTGGGGAGGGCTTGTCGAGGACGGTGCGGGCGGAGACGACGCGGGCGACGAGGGTGTGGCCATGAGTCGGCGCAGCTGGTCGATGGTGGTGAAGACGGGCTTGCGCAGGGCCACCGGGGCGGCGGCGGTGGTGGCGCGGGGCTTGGCGGCGTTAGCGGGGACGGAGCGCCTCCTTGTGCGCCGCCCCCCGGCTCGATTTGGAGCGCCTCCTTCTGCGAGGAAGTAATCGCGCCATTAAAGAAAGGAAATCAATCAACTCGATTTAAGGAAGGAAATCAATCGCAAGAAGAAACGGAGCGTAATTCGGGGGCGGGATTGATTGGCGGGTATGTTCGTTCCTCGGGTGGCGTCGGGGGTAAAAAAAAATTAAGTTTTAGCGTCACTGTCATGCAACAATTGAAGAAAATCAATGTAGAAGGGAGGAGAGAGGAGGGGGAGTGATGTTCGAGGATGCCCGGAACGATTCGGTGCGTTAGATATTGGGCTCACAATATGGCAGGACAATTCAAATGGCAGGGTAGATAGGACGGCATGGTAAAACTGATTTTTCTCCTAACTGGTTCTTTAAGGGTTTAGATTCATAGTTCGTTTGATTAATTGAATGGCCTGATATTTCAAACTTTCATTTTCTCTGCAGTTTCACTATAGGCAAATAGGTCAAATAATTCTAAAGGGATGTTGCACTAAGCAAATATCATGTGAGCAAACAGAAGATTATTATTACTTTATGCTAAAAAAAACAATACAACGAACTAAGAGAGCGTGGCAGAAGCACATATTCTGAAAGCACCTCACTCACGTTACTTGTTAAAAATCAATTCAAGAGGGAAAATAAACCTATGCAAGCTGCCAAGGTAATTAGCAGGATAGAGCTTGTTTGCTCTGGGTCGCTCACGTGGTCATGGCCTCTGATGGATTGCCATATAAGCTTCAGTTGAAACCTTGCATTGAGGCAAGATTAGATGAAGAAAAAAGTAGGATATACAGGGGGTGTTCGTTGCTTTAGCATTTAGCATTTAGACCTGTCACGTCAAAGAGAATATTATTATTTAAGAGTACTAAATAAAATTTAATGACAAAACATTTTTACAGATAGGTACATCTTTACGAGACGAATCTAACGAGCCTAATTAATCTATATTTTGTTACAGTAATGCTACAGTAACCAGCGTCTAATCACGGCTTATCTACCCTCGTTAGATTCGTCTCGCGATTTAGACCAGGGGTTCTGCAGTTAGTTTTGTAATTAAACTTTATTTAATACTCTTAAATGACAAGATTTTTCCCTCTAAATTTTAGACCCCATGCAACGAACTACTAGGCAAAAAAAAATATAGTATATTTACATACGTACAATGCTAATCGATCCAAACAACAGAAACTACTAGATTGAATCCATGTAGTTTGTCACCTAGCAAAAGGAGGAATACAACACATGACCAAAACAGCAAGCTAATTACAGAATGCATTGTTGTAATTACAATAATTCTATAAGAACTAGAAAAGTAAGGCGCGCTCCGCCGCGCCAGTTTCTGGTAAACTGTTAGCTTTTCTTAGTTGGATTTTTCTTGTGGAGTAGGTGGGTATTGCCAGATGGACCTTCGTGTGGACGGTGTGTTCCCCTTCGTGTGGAGCAGTTTTTTTTTCGGTTCTCTCACCGCATGCATGAGCCAGCCGTTTCTTTTTCTGTTGTTTTATGTCACGGATGTGCACTGTGGGGATAACAACAACGCATTGTGGAGTCACTGCCAACAGGTTGTTCGTTTCAACCATAAATACAGAGAAGACTGTGCACTTTTTTGTAAAATTTCCAAAGGATTAGTCTACACCCAAAAGAATTTTTATTTTCAGTGCAAATATAGAGATGTTGGAGGACGTTTTTGCATAAATGGCAACATGAAGACGTGGACGCACCTGCTCCACAATTTCCTATCTTCTTGCTCGTCCACTCCGCCATTGTAAACGATAAAAGAGCTCGAGCTCGTGTGGCATTTCCTTTGCTGGCAGAACTCTCTCTTCCTTCCCCTCTCTCTTTAGTCTCTCCTCCTCAAGCGGCGAACAGCCGGCGGAGCCGCCATGGCGGTGAGGAGGAAGGAGCAGGGTGCCGCATGCAGTACAACGCGGCGGCCCTCAAGCACGTTCGTGCAGCGGCGTGGGGCTCGATGATGAGAAGGTGGTAGCGCGAGTGGTGGACTTGGTAGCGAGGCGGAGCAGAGGGGTGCACTCAGCAAGAAGACGACTTCAGCTCCAAGGTCATTTTCTTTGAGATCGAGTTGTTGAATTGGTTCCAGAAATTGCAAAAGAAGGAAATTGATGCATCGATGTCTCGGCTATCATTTTCTGTAATGATTTGTATTCTTTCTTTGGGCTCGAAATTTGTACCATGTCTCTCTTATTCCCAATCTAGTTCTATGATGGAGTGGCATCCTCCTTTTCCAGCTCTCGAGCCTTCCACTCCGGGGAAGAATGGTTTTGTTTGAGTGGATTTGGGACTTTTTCTTGCTCAGATCCATGGCGAAGGCCTGGGCCTGTTGTTGCCGCCGGCAAAGGACATGGCATGAAAATCATGCTCAGACACCGGTCGTCCATGCCATGGCGGTAGTCTTTCTCGGCCATTTTTGGAAACGGCCGGCCACAAGCGAGAACGCTGCATGGAGGCTTGGTGGCCCAAGGCCCGGCGTCAAAGCAAGGAGGGACGCGTTCACTCCGGAGGTGGCCACGACGTACGGAGATGACGCGTCGCTACAGGAATATGTCCACGCCGGCCAAAACGCTGAAGGCTCGCGGAAGCGACGCACTTTCAGGTTTAGGCCCTGTTCGTTTCATGGGGTCTAAACTTTAGAGGGATTAAAAAAAAATTTTATTATTTAAGAGTATTAAATAAAGTTTAATTATAAAACTATGCAGAACCCCTGGTCTAATTCGCGAGACGAATCTAATGAGGGTAAGTAAGCCGTGGTTAGACGATGGTTATTGTAGCATGACTGTAGCAAAACATAGATTAATTAGACTCATTAGATTTGTCTCGTAAAGATGTACCTATTTGTAAAAAGGTTTTGTCATTAGACTTTATTTAGTACTAAGTTCTCTTTGTTTAGAGGTCTCTAAAATTTAGCACTAAAAGAAACAAACAGGGCCTTAGACTATACACTGGAACAATTAATTGCGGGTACTGGGACTCATGGTGAGAAGTTTAGAAAGTCATCTCACCATATTATTTAGCAAAACATCCTCCAGTTGTTAATAACTTCTAATTCTAATTTCACACAAATTTAGCAGAACATCTCTCTTCCAGTTGTATCGTTGTTTAACAATTTGTCTGTGCCACTAGTAGGACAAAATAAAACAAAAGACTCCTGCGGATTCTGAAATAACACTCGCGAATGAGAACAACCAGAGGGAAGGGGGGGTGGGGGGCAATTATTTTTAGTTTGCATGACTTGCATTCACAAACTGCCAAGAGGGCCAGGGCCAATGAGTGCAGGATGATGTCGGTAAGACCGGGAAATGAAGCTTCGTTCACTAGCGTGTTTGGATTACGTCATGACTTCATCCGGAATCATCCGATCCACCATCCGAACCTAATCGCATCGTTTGGTATGCGTCGCTGGACCATGTCGTCCGTCACCAACCTGCAAGCCATTCGTTGGGAGCCGGTTGATTCCTCCAAAAACGTCGGACGACCCGATACTTGTTGCATGCGTAACCACCTCATGCCAGACGAACTGGACTCTCAAACCAAACAAGCTGAAACTACCAAGACATAACGCAACACCTGGAGTGCGACAAACCCACTTGTTCCTACGTGGCTCAATTAGTCGGCTTATTTAGGGTGTGTTTGGGACCTGCTTTTGGGGCAGCTTCACCTCTGGCTTATAGGAAAAATGGAATAAGCCCGGCCAAACGTTTTGCTTCAAAACAGCTCATTCGTCCAAGCCAGGAGAAGCCGTTTCATTTTTTGTATTGGAGAGGCAAAGCCGGTAAAACTTGCTTTTTTCAGCTTATGCCTGCCACCCGCGCGCGATTCTCAGAGGATTCCCACCGTGCCCTTAAGAAAAATGGCGAGCAGTTCGCCGGCGGCGGCGAACTGAGCACGGGTGCCTCAGCGCAGCTCTAGAGCGTCGGGGGCGAGCGCCGAACCGATGCGCGCGTGCAGACTGGTGCTCCTGGCAGCGCGTGCTCATCCACAGCTCGCGTTTTGTAGCTGACCGGAAATCGTATTTGTTTTGTCGCTGCTGGTGATTGACCGGAAGGGCAAGAGAGGGAGAGAAAGGAGATAGCAACGAAGCAAGGAAAAGGATGAGCGGAGGAAAAAGAAAGCGGTGGGCCCGGGAGTGGTGGTACGCTGAAGAGTCGTGTTCTTTTTTTTTTTATCATAAGGCAAAAGGAAGCGGTGGGCTATTGTTAGTGAGGTTTGTTTTGTCAAAATTTATTGTACTTTATTATATTATTAGTTGCCACTATATATTAGTGTAACTTAATTTGTTTTTCAATATTATTTTTTCATAACATAGAAATTACATGCGCATTGTCATGTTAAATGGACAGGGGCACTAGGGTCATTTGGACAGGATAAGCTGTTTTCAGAAAAAACAGGATAAGCTGTTTTGCCAAACAGTTTGACAGGATAAGCTGTTTTCACATATAAGTCAAAATGAGCCAGAAAAACTGTTTTCACATATAAGTCACTGGATAAGCTGTTTTTAGAATAAGCCAAAGCCCTGCCAAACACACCCTTACTTGTCAAACAATAGAGTCATCGGCGGCAAGTGCGCTGACGTGAACCGCACGATGATGTCCTGGCTCGTGGGGCTCAGCGCCGTCGCGTTCTTCCTCCTCTGCTTCACGGACAGCTTCCTTGACGCCAAGGTCATCGACGGCACGCCGCCGGAGGCCACCGGCAGCTACTGGCTCAAGTTCATCAACTTCTTCCACGCCGTCCTGTCGCCACATTGTGTTCATGTCGGTGGCCATGTTCGACTGGAACGTTGCCGCGTGCTTTGATTCTGTTATGTCTGCCGATATGCGGCAGGTGCTCACCGCCGTGCCGGTCGCCGGAGGGGTCGTTGGGACGATGCCCTTTGCCCCAATCCCCACTGCCTGAGATGCACAGATTCTTGATGTCAATTTTCTTGATCGATCTATGCCGTGTCGTGCGTCGTCGTTGCCGAAATTGGTCAATAGAGTAGTATCAATATAATTGCTTGCGATATTCCTGGAAGGCCGCCTCTGTTTGTATTATAAGCGAATAATGTACTGTATGATTGACTCATACATGCTGTCATCCACATTTGGTTTATTATCTCGTTTTTTACCGTAACAACCATTTTCCAATTTGCTCAATATCAATCTTAGTACTAATGACCATTCGCAAAAAAAAAAAATCTTAGTACTAATGAAACGAGGTGCAAATGAAAGCTGGTTCTCCCATTTCATATTTTGCATAAAGACTCATGAATATGAATAAAAAACGGCTTCAGTTACAAACGGCTCTAGCTCCAAAAGTCATTAGGCATCATCGAGTCATATCATCATCATCAGCCATTTTGATCAAAGTACGTTTTCACAGTAAAAATATGGCGGGCCAACGTGCACTTTGCTTCAAATATTGTATGAGAATATAAAGACATCAATATGTATCATATATCATGGGTCTCTAGTTCATCAATTATGCCAAAAAATGTTGTCTAATTAATATTCCTGACATTTCTAATATTGCAAGTTAGAAAAGAACTACATTTATAACTTCAAAAATAGTTTCTAACTAAAAATTTCTAAATATTTTAACTAACAAATTTCTGACTATTTTTTATGTCATTTCTAATATGGAAAAATGTAACATAAAAAATATTTCTAACTATTTTTCTAAAAATGATTTGAAAAATAAGAGGATATAGCCCGACTCGGGAGCGCGGAGGAGGCCAGCAGCGGCGACTCAAGGGCACGGAGGAGGAGCCTGACGATAGATGGTGCCTTCTTGTGGGCGCGCTGGAGGAGGAGGCAGGCTACGGTTTGGAGAGGAAGATAAAATGGCTATACAATGGTGACAGACTACATAATGGCCCGTCACCTTTGGGCTCCGGGGCAAGACCTGTCACCTATATAGGAATTATAGGTGACCATTTTATTTTGTTGCCTGTCACGTATAATATAGGTGACAGATAACATTATGCCACGTTATCTTTGGAGCCTCAAAAGGTGAGGAAGACGTCGTTTTGGTCAGGGTCTGAGGGTGGCAAATGTGACGCACGTCATATCTGCACGCCACCTTTGTTGTAGGGGTGACGCGTGTGACCACCTTTGTGTGTCACTATAGGCCACTTCTTACATTGTGAAAAACGCCTCCAAAGCAACCTCTAGCGGGGTATTTAGACATAATTCGGTAGCTCAGGAGTTAAATACCCGGTTTTATAATTGAGAGGGTTAAGTAGACTTGCTCCTTTAAACAAATTTTGATGACAAAGTTTCATACACTCAAACCTGTCACCGTGTCACTCATGGCTATCATAGATTTGATATACACTCGAAGCTATCACCGGCTCGTTCTTACATGTGCACATGCTTATTATACAGGCACCGCCCACTATTATTGTTATCCCGCGCAAGCAACATGACTATATTCCTTGCTGGATTCGTGTGCTATTTTAGGATTCATCAAAGATCTAAATAACTCAACCAATATTATAATATAGGATATACCTTCCCCGGTGCCTATCTGCCCCCACATATGCCCGCGAGTATCTGAGTGTTTTTTCACTCTCAAAATAATTGAATAGGACTTCGTGTGTTATTTTAGGATTCCTCAAAGATCTAATAGGTGATACCTTCCCCGGTGTCTATCTCCCCCACATATGCCCGCGAATATCTAAGTGAGTGTTTTTTCCTATCAAAATTATTGAATTTGAATGTATGACTAAGTATATTAACGGATAGTTTACAAAAAAAAAAACCTTATTTGTATCAGTCCTTCCTGATCTCGAGGGGCTTGGATAACAACATTTATTATTATCAAACACGCAGCAGACCTTCGTGTTTTTATACTAGAGATAAGGCTTGATCAGTAATCATTTATTGTTATCCTGCGCAAGCAACATGGCTAGATTCCTTGCTATTTGTGTGCTATTTTATTTGTACCATACTACATTTTACAAGTTCGGTCAACTATTGTTGAGTTGTCATGGCTAGTAGTCGTACAATGAGCTGGCCATTATCGAAGTTTAATACCAGAGATAAGGCTTGATCACTTGATCAGTATTCATATTATTGTTATCCAGCGCAAGCAATAACATGACTAAATTCCTTGTTCGATTCGTGTGCTATTTTGTTTGTACTACCATCCTAAGTACATTTTATAAGTTCGGTCAACTAGTGTTGAGTTGTCATCGCAGGTAGTACCATAATGAGCTGGTCATTATTGAAGTTTAACTTCCTGTCTCCAAAATTAAACTCTCATTGCTAGTATAATATCTATGATTGTTATCAACCAAAGCTCTAATATATATCTATGTCCATGAACTGCAAAACAAGACATTTTTAGTCCTCGAACTACCAATTCCATTTGGAAATGAACTGCAAAACACCATGGACGAACTATTAAACCCCAGAACTCTTTCACCGTCGGTTTGGACATGGCCGTCTTTCCCTTCTTCTTCCCGTGGCCACACACCTTCATTTCTAACTCAACTTTTACCCTTTTTTTTCACCATTTGTGTGCCCTTTTTCACCAAATTTGGCATGAAAGGCCCATTTCTTGAAGAACGAAATCAACTCCCTTATGTTTTGGAACATAGTCCTGATGATGGTGCCTGGCCACGCATAGAAGGGGGTTCCCCCAAATATTACCCGGAACTAGTACAAAGTAATGTATCGTGCCAATGTTGATCCTAATCATTACCATAAATTAAGGTATCGTGCGATCTGGTCTCACTCTTGCTAGCAATATAAAAGGCAGCTCATGTTTTATGGTCATATCAATTCACAAAGCCCCGCCTCTTTCAAAAACAGCCATAAATATATGACATGTGAACTATATCTTTATTGTGCTTCGATGATGTGATTTCTGTAATCAATTTGATTAGTAAAACCATTTAGTTGGATGCACGACCATGTAATCTCCAAAAATTAAAGTATAATCCATAGATAAGATTCATATAGGGGTGGGGTTTTATGAAACAATTTGGCCAGAATATCTGAGGTTAAGTGACATGAACCAAAATGTCATGGGTTTTGTGCAACAAGGTCCACAAAACCCAGAGTTTATGAAGTTTACTCTTTTTGTAAGTATAATATCTATAATTGTTATCAACCAAGGCTCTACAGGGAAAAACAAAAGGGGGAAGCAACAAAGAAAATTCTCTATTGTTATACTCTTCTCCCTACACCTAATAAGTTTAGAGTTGTTCCAAGTTTTGTGAAAACCTGAAAAACCTGTCTGGTCCGGTTTACCCGGTAGCCGGTTTTCGATTTCAAATTTCAAAAAATTGAAAATTTGATATAATTTGAAACACAAATATATATGGAAAAAAACTAGATGCAATTTTCAGAGCAATGGTGGAAACGGAACATGGAAATTCGATTGTTTGGTGGGTCAAAAAATTTGAGGAAGTTTTCTGAGTGGAAAAAAAATTAAAAAAAAAAGAGAAAATGACGACCAGCAACTTTCCTTGATTTTTTTTATCAAGAAAACGATCAAATTTTTATGTTCCGTTTAATTTACACCATTTCTCTGCAAATTGCATCTATTTTTTAAATATTTTTTGTTTCAATTTTTTTAGATTTTCAATTTTTTGCACTTTCTTCATTTTCCCTTTCTAAACCGGTTTTCCAAATTTTTTTGTCCGGTTTACCGGAATGTTTGTTCGGTTTACTATTAATTTCACCGTTTGTTGTTTCAAAATTCATCATTTGACCGAGAGATTCGGGATCGCAAACCTTGGTCATCGCAGGTAGTGGCACAATGAGCTGGTCATTGTTGAAGTTTAATTCATTGCTAATTTTTGCTAGTATAATATCTATGATTTTTATCAACCAAAGCTCTAATATAAATCTTTGCATGTGGTTTAATTTTGGTCCTTGAACTGCAAAACAAGAAAAGTTTAGTCCTCGAACTACGAATTCCGTTTAAAAATGGTCTCTGCTGGTACTCACTCGGTGGTGGTTTACTGATGTGACAGTGCCATGTCATGTCCCATGTGGCACGGTGGCAGTGTCACATCAACAAAAACCGTCATGCGGAACATGACATGGCAGTGCCATTTCAGCAAAACTGCCATGCGGGACATGATGTGGCAGTGCCCCATAAGCAAACACAGCCGTCGAAGAACACCAGGGATACTTTTTTTTTTTGAATAGGACTGGTAGCTGGAGGAGTGAAGATGTCTGGTTTTGCAGTTGGACCAAAATTAAACCATGGGCACAATTGAGGGACAAAAAATGGACTAAATTCGTAAGCTTTTGCGGTCAAGTGGTGCATGCAGCTCAATACGCTACTATAGCCGCGTCCTTCTCCAGGGCTCCTTTACTGTCGGTTTGGACATAGCCGTCTTTCCCTTCTTCCACGTGGCCACGCACCTCCGTTTCTACCCTGACTTTTACCCTTTTTTTCCATTTATGTGCCCCTTTTCACCGAATTTCACATGAAGGCTCCCATTTCGTGAAGAATGAAATCCGCTTCCCTATATATTCTAGGGTGGGTAATGATCATCCTATTCAATTCGTAACCTATTTCATCTGCTCGATTTTAAGTTTTCACCCCGGCGCACGCAACCAGCAACGCCGCCGCCGAGCCGCCATCTCGTTCGCTACCCATGCCTCGCCAGCCAACGGCCGCTGTAGCAGCTCGCAACAGCCAGAAACGTCAACGGGGCAGTATTGCCATTTTGAAGTTTCGCTGAGCGGATTAAAATTTTGGAACAAGCATAGAAGGGATTTCCCCCCAAATATTACCTGGAACTAGTACAAAGTGTAAACAGCAAGCACCTGTTGATCCTAGTATTTAGCATAAACAAGGTATCGTGCGATCTTGACGCTTTCTAGTCTAGCAATATAAAAAGGCAGCCACGGCCGCAGAGGAAACCCATCATTCAGCACACAACCAGCTGAGCAACAAGCAACTAGCTAGTAGCTACACTGCGGCTGCTGTAATGGCTGAATGGTGGGCGCAGGGCCTCCACTGGCTGCAGCAGCAGCAGCAGCATCAAGAGCATTCGCAGGCAGCCTTGGTGTCTGTCCTGCTCGTCGTCCCTCTTGTCGTCCTCCTGCTCGTGCGCCGCATCACGACGGCCGACGCGAGAGCCAGGGAGCAGCAGCTGAACAAGCTGCCTTCGCCGCCCGGGCTCCCCGTCATCGGCCACCTTCACCTCGTCGGCTCCCTCCCGCACATCTCCGTCCGTGAGCTCGCTGCCAAGCACGGCCGCGACGGGATCTTGCTCCTCCGCCTTGGTTCTGTCCCAAGCATCGTCATCTCCTCGGCGGCGGCGGCGGAGGCCGTCCTGCGCACGCACGACCACGTTTTCGCGTCCCGGAACCGTTCCACTGTCACGGAGATCCTCTTCTACGGCTCTTCGGACGTCGCCTTCGCCCCCCACGGCGAGCACTGGCGCCAGGTCAAGAAGATTTCCACCACGCACCTCCTCTCCAACAAAAAGGTTCGATCCTACCGCGGCGCCCGTGAGCAAGAGGTAACAGCCATGAATTATTTTGGATCCGGGATAAGGCTGGTGGAAGGGATAAGGCTGGCGGTGGTGGAAGGGATAAGGCTGGCGGTGGTGTTTTTTTATTTGTTCTTCTCATCCGGTGAATTTTTGAGTGACGGATGCATCTCCTGACATCATCTATGTCCGCCATTAACATTGAGGCTACAAGTGGCGCACGGAAATGACGTCAGCGAACCCGTCATTACTGAAAAGGATTTTTGATGACGTCATTACGTCCGCCATCTGAAACTGCTACAGTACTCGAGTCGAAGCCTGCAGTGACGCTAGGCCATATGTCCGCCACTAAAGTTTTAAGGCTTGCGTCACTGCAGGTCTTCATTGTATTAGTGGGACCTCCTAGACAGTTTAAGATTTGGATCGCTGGCACATATACTATATGGTCCTTTTTTTTTTAGGGCATATACTATAAGGTTTGGATTTGAACCATATATACATAATTCTAACACTAATGATAAATACCCTCTCCATATTTAAATGTATGATGATGCTGTTGAAATTACTCTATTCAACACAATCATATAATTAATATTTATTTTATTCTAATTTATTTTGTCATTAAATATATTTTAGGTATGGGAAAATCAATTCTACTCACAGAAGTAGTTACTCCCACTTTCAAAAAACCACCATGGGTATATGTATATACCCATTTATCATTTTGAGTATGTACACATACCCAAAATAAGATTTCTCAAAGTGATAACCATGAAACATTTTGAGTAGAACTCACATTTTTTTGCACCTTATTATATATCGTGTTTCATGTACAGAAAAAGGAGTATGTCTACATACTTGATATATCCTCATATAAAAAATAGAGTATGTCCACATAGCACTTTTAAACATCAAGTATATATGTGTACATACTTGTTTTTATAAACCCCAAGTATGAACATATACCTCCTAGATTGTGAGATACAAATGTGGGAGTAGCTACACTCGGGAGTAGAAAAGAGGCTTTCTTTTAAGTATAACTTATATTTCCGTGTGTTAACACATATCTTTTTAATAAGATAAATCTTAAATGTTATGTTAAATGTCAATGGCATCGTACATTTCAATACGGAGGGAGTAATACAGTTCGATCACTATCCTTTGCACCACTCAAGACTATTGTGTTAAATTCCATTGCTCCTGCTCTTATGACGTTCGATTAATTGGGGACAGGTGAGGTTGGTTATGGCCCATATCCTCGAGGCGGCTCTGGCGGGCACAACATTCGACTTGAGCACCATGTTCTACTCGTTCCTCAACAACATTATATGCCACGCTGTGTTTGGAAGGTTCTTCAAAGAGGGAGGTAGAGGTAGGAACAAGATCTTCCAAGAGTTGGTCGAGCAGAACGCGTTGCTCCTAGGTGGCTTTAACATAGAGGACTATTTCCCAAACTTGGTGAGGCTGAATATAGTCAAAAGGCTGGTGTGCGCCAAGATCCACAAGGTGCACAAGATGTGGGATGACCTGCTCAATAAGCTCATCGAGGAACATGAGATCAAGCCAGCGTCACAGGTCGACACCGAGGAGAGTGACTTCATTGATGTGTTGCTCTCTATTCAACAGGAGTACCAACTCACGAAAGACCATATTAAGGCGCAGTTGGTGGTACGTATGACCTTGCGTACACAAGAACTTGGAATATGGTTAATTTAATTTATCTTAATAATCATATTGACTGTGACTAGCATATATACATGGCATATAGATTGCTAATTCTTGTTCATTGATTGATCGAATAGGTCATGTTTCAAGGCGGTATAGACACAGCATCAGGAGTTCTGGATTACGCAATGGTTAAGCTCATGCAAAATCCCCACCTCTTGACCAAGCTACAAAACGAGGTCAGGATGGTTGTTCCACCAGGCAAGGAGATGGTTACTGAAGATGACTTGGATGGTATGGCCTACCTAAAGGCAGTTGTCAAAGAGACACTCCGACTCCATGGACCAGCACCATTCCTTTTGCCCCACTTCTCTATGGCTGATTGTGTTATAGAGGGTTACACTATACCATCAGGAATACGCATTATCATTAACTCCATGGCTATTTCTAGGGATCCTAACTATTGGGAGAGTGCAGAAGAGTTTATTCCTGAGCGGTTCATGGAAGGAGGCAGCGCAGCAGCTCTGGACTATAAGGGAAATGATTATGTGTTTGTGCCATTTGGATCTGGGAGAAGAAAATGTCCAGGTATAAACTTTGCGATTCCCACCGTCGAGCTCATGCTTGCAAACCTCATGTACCACTTCAACTGGGAGCTGACACCCGAATCAGCAAAAAACGGCATCGATATGACTGAATCCTTTGGGGCGACCGTTCACAGGATCAAGAGCCTCGTCCTTGCACCAGTGCTGCCACAAAATTAATCTGTTGGTTCCGTGAGTGTGCAAAAATTACCCATTGTTCCCATTGTTCGATTCATGTGCTATTTTATTTGTACCATGCTACATTTTATTCCTTGCTCGATTCGTATGCTATTTTATTTGTACCATACTACTTTTTATTCGCAAGCAATAGACTATATTCCTTGCTTGATTCGTGTGCTATTTTTATTTGTACCATACTACATTTTATAAGTTCTTTAAACTATTGTTGAGTTCTTTAAACCATACTACATCAAAACCATTTAGTTGGATGCACGACAATGTAATTTTAAAAAGGTAAAGTATAATCCATAGATAAGATCTATAGGGGTGGGATTTTATGAAATAATTTGACGAGAATACATAGACTTAAGTGACATGAACCAAAATGTCCTGGGTTTGTGCAACAAGGACCACAAAACCCGGGAGTTTATGAAATTTACTCTTTTTTAAGTATAATATCTATAATTTTTATCAACCAAGGATCTACAGAAAAAACAAAGGCGAAAACGAACAAAGAAAGTTCTCTATTGTTATACTCTTCTCCCTACACCTAATAAGTACCAAGTTAGTTGATTTTCAAACTTTTGTTTCATATTAGTACTGGTAAGTTTGTTTTGTTTTATTTTGGACATATTTGTGTATGCTCTATACTGGAGTTGAATTATTTAGCCCTTGGCAGACCTTTTTATAATCCTTTGTTGGCCTTTTGGATGCTTAAGCATGAAACATGTAATCCTTAAATAGGCGTATGCAATTATGCATTGAGCAGCATCACATCCCGAAATTTGTATTGAAGAATGAGAACCATTTTCCCAAAATGTACATACAAATTCTTTTTTATAATGGTCTTTATTTATGTTTGAATCAAACAAATTAATTTCTTTCAATAAATGTGTCTTATTTAAAATGTTTATTTTAGTTTCAAAATTTTATAAAAGATTTGACCTGATTTATAAAAATATTAAAAAATGAAGGCATATATTTAAGCTATCCCAAATTCCTAAATTATATTGTATTTTGTTTTACAATTGATTTTCCTTTTTATTTGTTTCATGAAACAAGAAATTAGTATTTGAAAATAACCAAAATCCCTAAATTTAGACAGAACAAAATCCCACTTATCTAATCTGGCCCATCTTCATTTTTCTTCTTTTTCTCCCAAATTTAGCCACATGGGCCAAGCCTAGCCACTCCACTCCCCTCCCCTGGGTCGGCTCAGCCCAAGTAGAGTCAAACAAATCAGCCCAAGCATGGCTGCCACACCTAGCTTGCAGTAATGACTTTGCTCAAAAAAATATATTGCAGTAATGACTAATCAAGCACCTAGCATTAAAATCAGCTCCCCACTTTAACCTTCATCAGTTACCATAAAGAAGCAACAAATTCGAGGTTGTAATGGTCATCAATGAAACTTCCCCCATTGTTGGCTTTGTAAGCTTGTCTCCTGCCCCTTCCCCTCCCTCCCATGGCCTATAACACTGCTCCTAGACGCTCCTCCCCACCCCCTATGACCTCCCCTGCCCATTCCTCTTCATTTAGCCATGGCGTTCCATATTCTCGTCCCGTTCCTGATGTTCTAGCCAATATAATTGCACGAAATTTTACCACAGCGCTCGCCACGTTGTTCTCTACATATATCCAAATATTGCTGCCACTGGATTCTATATGCCATAAGAATCAAATTTGCCATCCTTATTGTTCTATGACTGTTTATGTGCAGCGCATGTGATGGTAAACTTTTTCCTTGTTCGGATCAATCCAGATGCCTCCCTGATGCAAAACTCAATCCACGTCATATCTTTGAAAGTTCTACTCGGTTCCACAGGAGGCTTTGCCGAGATATAATTGAAAGTTGCTGACGCCCCTTGGAATGCCGTCAGCGAACCAACTGCCACCACCTGACCTTGCTGTGTTCTGCGATCTAAACACAATGTAATTTCCATTCGTACACTGTTTCCAAGATGCTTGTATTTTGCATGTATGACTTGGAAACAACAAAAAATGAAATAATGCATTGTAGAAGCTATTTTAATAGACTATTTCATCTTTTGATGCTTATGTTTCATTGTAATCTATGAAACAGCAAAATGAAATAGCTAGTTCATTAGGAGTTGGGACTAGCCTAAAGTGTCATGTCATTCTGGTGTTCCACATCATTACCAATGTTTTCATGCATGCAAACTGTTCCTTGATATCTGCAGCCAATCCCTAGGAACGAGACCACATTCATCATGGTCTCTGTGCGCAACAGCAGTAGCACTGCCCATTCAAGCTTGCGGTCCACGGTGGACCAATGGACCAGCCCTTGAACCTGGTCCGCCAGCTCATTTACAGACTCCATGATATTTTTCTCATCCAACATAGACCCAGAAAATCTTATATGTCTCATTTACAATAAAACCCCTATTCTATCTGTTATTTAGCCCATTGTTCGTGCCAGCTTCACATTCCTATGCCAAACACTTAATCCTTAAATATATCAACAGTTTAACCACCATTGTTTTCACTAATTAATCAAACATAGTGTATTTCAGTCTATTTAATCTTTTATACACCCCGAAGTTCTTATATATTTACACTTTAATTATTTCAACCTTTAATCATACACATCTTTTTATCTGTAACTCTAATTCAGGCGGTTCATGCGCCTAAATTCATATATCAACCTAAACTCGTCTTTACGTGATCCACAGAATGCTATCATCATATCAACAACACACCACCTACGTCGGCATCATCCCTTGAGACTACATCATTATCTACCTTCCGTCATCACCAATAGTCGCGATGCTTTACCGCAACTGCATAACCCACTCTGTGTGCCTTGTTCCCACAGTGAGCTCGCGTTCTTGTTTGTTATTATTGTCTCTTATGTTTGTTTTCTGTGCATTGCATCAATAGTTGAGCAACAATATCTTTTGAGGCAAGTGTTATTGAACATCTTGCACCTATTATGGATTTAGTTTATTTACTCATGCATGCTTGGCTAAATTTGAATCCCATGCTAGGGTTTACTAGATATTAAATAAATATTCCTTGTTGCCATTATTGAGTCCCTAGTTTATGGGTAGATATGCTAGTGCCGGTGGGTTTCAATAATCTTGACTGTGTCTAATAAAAAAGAGCCGGATTTGGGTAATTTTGTAGCAGCATGGAACGGGGATCCTAGCATGCTAGTTTGTTTCATGATTATGCGGGAATGCACATGTGCGGGAGCGTAGTTGGATCCTAAGGATCGGTTCTTGGAGCGAGTTACCAGATTTGCCGCACATCCACGGGGCGGCTATATATGGAACGACCTAGCCAATTAATTAGCCACATGTTGATTGTGCGAGTATCGTGGACGGTCAAGTGGCACAAGAGAGGGCTTCTTGAGCGGTGAAACCTTACTGTGCTTTGTAAAGTCCTTGTAGCGATCTACTGGCCACACACCACGGAATTGTATAATGTTCCTGATTAGAATGGGCAAAATGGAGGATTTATTCCACTTGACAACACGGGATGAAATCACGTTCTCCTGGTTAATAGAAGTGATAATCTCTCAGACATAGGGTGGAGAACACGCGCCTATAGTGAAAAAAGAAGTGCACGATCGATGATCGTATTAGTACGTGTTGGCGACGTCGGCAAGGTGCGCCGCAAGCTCGACCGGTGTGGAGAACATGGCCATGTGGTCGGCGTCGGCGATCTCCCTCACCTCTGCCTCCGGGCACCCTGCGACCATCGTTCGCTGGTAGCTCTCGACTATGGCCATGTCCTGCTTGCAGACGACGTACACCTTCTTGACAGCGCCATACCGGGCCTCGCTGAACGGCGGCTTGCCCTGCTGGTCGGCGATGTAGAAGGAGCTCACCCGAGCGAGGCTCTGGGACAGCGTGTAGTCCTCCGGTGGGCTCAGCTGGTAGAGCTTCTGCCGCAGGAACTCCGGCCCCAGGAACACCGACGGCGGAACGTGCTTGTCGTCCGTCACGCTGTCTGTCCTGTCCCACTCCCGCGGGGTAAGCTTAATTCCAACAGAGGTAAAACGGTGGATCGATCATGTCAGCAAACATTCGTGATAAAAAAAAATATATATGGAATATATATACACATGGTAGTCGGATGTACATAGTACCTGCTCGAAGACGTACAAGCGCTGGTGGGTGCAGTCCGGCATGAACGCAGTGACGAACACGGCCGCCGCCACCTTCTCCGGGAACATCTCGGCCGCTAGAGCGACGCTGAGGCCGCCGAAGCTGTGGCTGACCAGGACGGCCCTCGCCCCGTCCGGGAGCGCGGCGACGGCGTCGAGCAGCGGGCGCGAGTAGTCCTCGAAGATGGGCACGTCGCGGAGCGGGCGCGCGTCGGCGCCCGACGCGGCGAGGTCCGGCGCGTGGACGCGGTGGCCCGCGGCGCGGAGCAGCGTCGTGACGCGGTACCAGCACCACCCGCCGTGGCCCGTGCCGTGCACCAGGATGATGGTGCTCGCCGCCGCCGTTGCTCGCTTGATGTTCGTGTTACTGGATGTTGCCATCGCCATGTCGCGCTTAAATTTGCGGTGCTCACGTACGGCGAGTTACTACTATGGGAGAAGGGATATAATGTCAGTAAGTCTCGCTACATATGTACACACGTCCCTTCGACGGATCCGAGCGTCATGGCTGATGCTGGCCACCGCATTGGGGGATTGTACTCCGGCTCATTGAAATGGACACAATTGGGGAAATATACGCTCACGCCTTATGCCTGGTCCAAGCGAACCACCATTGCTTGACAACTGTTCGTGTTACTGGATGTTGCCATCGCCATGTCGCGCTTCGCGGTGCTCACATACGGCGAGTTACTATGGGTGAAGGGATATAATTCATGTCAGTACGTCGTTACATATGTACACACGACGCTTCGATGGATCAGAGCATCATGGCTGATATTGCTGGCCACGCATTGGGGGATATGTACTCCGTCCGGCTCATTGAAATGGACACAATTGGGGAAATATACGTTCACGGCTTACGCCTGGTTCAAGCGAACCACCATTGCAGATTGCTTGACAACTGTTCGTTGTCTTCATGTGCTCTCCAAATTAACAAAACCGAAGAGTGGAAAAGAGTGCATGCCGCAGCTACTCGGCGGACGACTTTTACTAACCTTTATTATCTTCGTCTATCTAACAGTCATCAGAATCTATAAAAACATTTGTGTTGAGAAAATATGGTTACAAGTATTGTTGTTACTATGACCCCCGTTACCTCAAGACCCGAATACCTAGACGTGACTAGCTAGTTGGGAAACTACAGAAAAACCTTTATGTTACTACTAGTACCAATGCGCGTACGCTACGTATGTGTCTAAAAGGCTCAAAATAATCTTTACGATAGAGCTAATAATATTTTATAATTAGATAACAAAAACATCTTAATTAAACTAATAAATTTATTTGTCAAAATAGAGAGACACAAGACAAATATTACTTCACTAGTTGATTCGTATCTTTTGACAGGAAGCAATAGCATCACCTGACGTGGAGTTAAATGTTGTGTCCAAAAAGACATAGTATAATCACAAATTATACAGCATCCCTACAGGCAACAAAAGTTTACAAATTTCAGTTGAGCATGAATTGGCATTTAGGAGGAAAGTCTGCCCAGTATAAACATATAAGATAAGACACTGCCAAAATATATATCATTTGCTCACCAGTTTCTTATAAGCATAGTAATTGTTTTGAATAGCTAAAAAATGTAAGTCCTCTTGAATATATTGTCTAGGAGGGTTTTTATAAGTATAGTACGTAATTGTTTTGCTCACCAGTTTCTTACAAGATAGGGGTTTTATTGTCTAGGAGGCCTGACCCTGTGTATAACTTGGCATCTTTGATATTTTTGTCACTAGTAACTGTCCAGAGTGGCATGTCCAGTTAGTTGTCTAAGTAGAGATAAGTATCTAATAATTTCAACATTGTAATAGTGGCAGTGTTCTAGAAATTGGAGACGCGTGTTCTTGATGTGTCTCTATATGAATAACAACGATTCAGAAGCCGCTACTTCGCAACTCCAAATTTCAGTTTTGCCTCCTTGGTTCCTCTCACATCAGAGGCCTCAATTGACCAGATTGGTGTTTTTTTCAACTATTGGTATCCAGAGCTAGTCATCTCCTCTCAACATATTAGTCATTTCATCTTCACCAAAGCCCGCTGATGATTCCTCAAAGGGTGGCGACGATGGCAAGCCATCCAGTTCTATCCGATGCTGACGGCGACAAACTATAATGTGACGTATGGGCATACAAAAATAAATCCAAAAGTGTCATCTTCATGAGAACAACATAGCACATATTATAAATTTAGCAAATAATATCATAATTGATGACCAACACACAAGTTTGTCTAATAAAACATGGTTTAGTTGAACACATCACGTCATACTCTCTTAGTCAACAGCCACTCACATACTCAATTGTGACTTACAGCCTCAAACATAACATATTTTTACATTGTTACAAGCCAAGTTGAAACAATCATATGCACACACGAATAGTGTTACTACATGTAGTAGCTCAAAAGTTATTACAAAGTTCGCAAAAAAGTGAAATAGTTAGATAAAGCAGGTCCTCGATGTTAGTATTTTAATTTTTTAGGTGAAAATACATATGCTATTTTTTTAATATATAGTGGATCATGCTGAATAAAATTATGCTAGTGATAACTAGTAGATCATCTCCTTCTCACCATTATCTCAGTAGAACAAAAATGTAGACAAGATCCAAAAAAGTGGTCTCCTCTCGCATACACAGCGGCCGGAGAACTCGGTGTTTGATAAAAGTGGTCGCATATTACGCGTACGTGTTGGCGACGTCGGCAAGGTGCCTCGCAAGTTCGACCGGCGTCGAGAACATGGCCATGTGGTCGGCGTCGGCGATCTCCCTCACCTCTGCCACCGGGCAGGCTGCGACTATCGCCCGCTGGAAGCTCTCGAGCATGGCCAGATCCTGTTTGCAGACGACGTACACCTTGCTCACGGCGCCGTACCGGGCCTCGCTGAACGGCGGCTTGCTCTTCTGGTCGGCGACGTAGTAGGAGCTCACCCGGGCCAGGCTCTGGGACAGCGTGTACTCCTCCGGTGGGCTCAGCTGGTAGAGCTTCTGCCGCAGGAACTCGGGCCCGAGGAACACCGTAGGCGGAACGTGCTCGTCGTCCTTGGCGCTGTCCATCCAGTCCAGCGGGGGAAGCTTAACTCGAACCGAGGTAAAACAGGGGATCGATCGTGTCAGCCTCTGCCCCGCAAAAACATCAGCGCAAGAAAGAATCTTGTAGTGATGGGGAACTTATTCATATACCTGCTCGATGACGTGCGTTCGGTGGTGGGTGCAGTCCGGCATGAACGCAGTGACGAACACGGCGGCGGCAACCTTCTCCGGGAACGTCTGGGCCGCGAGCGCGACGCTCATGCCGCCGAAGCTGTGGCCGACGAGGACGGCCCGCTCGCCGTCCGGGAGCGCGGACAGGGCGTCCAGCAGCGGGCGCGTGTAGTCCTCGAAGGTGGGCACGTCGCGGAGCGGGCGCGCGTCGGCGCCCGACGCGGCGAGGTCCGGCGCGTGGACGCGGTGGCCAGCGGCGCGGAGCAGCGTGGCGACACGGTACCAGCACCACCCGCCATGGCCCGTGCCGTGCACCAGGATGATGCGCCTCGCGCCCTCCGCCGCCGCCGGCGCGGGCACGGCCCTCGCTGGGTTGCCGTTCCCGGAGGCCATCGTCGTGTCGTGTCGTGTCGTGTGCGCGGTGCTCACCTAACTGCGAGGCAGGAGTATTGGAGAAGCGATGCCAGTACGTCAGTATATGTGCGACGTTTTCACGGGTCAGCACGTCACGGCCGCTGCGCGCCGGCTCGTTGAAATGGACACATTTGGCGGGACATACGTGCACGCTCGTTCCAAGCCAGCCACTATTGCTGACAACTTCGTTGTCTTTATGTACTCTCCAAGCGAAAACGATGAGAGAAGACAGTGTTCAAGCGGCAACCAATCGGCGGGCGCCTTTTACTAACATGCATTTTGCTTCGTCTATACTCCACTCGTCATCAGGATCTATAAAAACTTTTGTGTAAGTAGAATTTTCTTGTACATCATATTTTTGACAAGTGAATAAGACCGTGTGTGGCTCGCCCTACACAAGGCATCACCTCAATATACAACATCCATGCCTATAAAATTTTTCTAAATTAAAAGTATTCAACAATAAAAGTAATTTAATTTTGGTAATAAATTTTGATTCTAATTCATCATTTAAGGTGCACATTGTCTGCCACTAAAATAATAATCCCACACGTGGAGTGAGACTCGATGTGATGGGTCGCAGGTTCCACCTTAAAGAACCCAAACAATTGATATAAACTCAATCCCCAACAAGTCACAATTTCAAAAATTAGTTTAACAATTTTTGGAACCTACTTTAACGCTTTCTAAAACCATTGGCCAGAGAAAGAGAGTTAACTACTTTTTTCTTTTGAGGAAAATTAGAGTGAAATATTTTTAATTTATTAGAACAAATGTATTATCTAAAACATTTTTCTATTAATTTTTTAGAAAAATGTAATATCTAAAACATTTTTTAAATTTAAATACTCTACGCTTTTTCGGTCTATCTAATCATATTACCTATACCCACTAAATATGATGAGGAAATCACTCCTTCGGATACAACCAATGCTCCTCCATTGTACTTCCAATCACTAGAGCTCACGTGCGACAACTGAATTTCCGGATGAGCTCGTTCCAAATAATGCCTTCTTTACATGTTTTTTAGAATATATTGCTAACTAATGATTTAATTATATATTTTTAGAAATCATAAAGATGATGAGTAGGCAGCTAGAGAGGTTCTTGGAGGCGTGGAGGGCCAACAAGGGCGTCCAAGTCAAGGCCGAGGCAATTCAAGTCGACTTTGAGTCCGTTTCGGAGTTCGTGAGCAACAATCTGCGCTCAAACAGTAGTACAGGTCACATACGGGTTCGGTTTTGGACGTTCTACATACGAAAAGATAATTTGATCACCTTTCCAATGACACCAGTCGCATGTCCAAAATTGCTCGGAAACGTCAGGAATCGTCGGAACAAGTTGATATCCAGAAACTGTCTCCATGCTACAGCACGATATTTTAGTCTTTGGGCCTTGTATTTCATGTGAGCCCATTAGAGGTGCGTCCAGTTGTTTTTACATGACCCTAAAGTCTTCATATACACCCGCCGTCACATCATTAAGGTTTGGGTTTTGCTTAGATTATTCTATCAAGAAAAGTTTCGTCGTTCATCGGTTTGTGAGACCATAACTTGTGAGTTTAATCATTTATCTGCAATTTGGTTGCATTCTTTCTTGTTCTTCCGTGTTCTTTGATTCGAATGCAAGGATTAGCCTAGGTCGACCGTGCAACGCCGGTTGATAACCAGAGGAGACGTACTGTGCTGCGATTGCAGGGTTCAAACATGTTATTCAGAAGTCGGATCGACGTGTGTCAAGTTTTTACCAAATTATTGTTTATCAAAACCTTTCGAAAGATCGAGAACCATTATTCACATCAGAATACCTATATTGCTTCCTCGGTGAGTACACCATCATCGTCCGTGGTGCTGCTGCCCATCCCTATTGCAGCACGGCTACCCTTGTCCCCATCGCGGCTGTTCGGGGATCGAAGGTCTTGATGGGACGGATCGAAGCCCTCCAACGGTTGATGGAAACGTTCTGGTTCTGGCGAAGCCCTCGAAGGTTGTCGATGCCTTCGGTTCGCCTCGCGAAGCCCTCCTCGCTTGTTGTCGTTGCCTTCTGGTTGGAGCGAAGCCCTCTTTTCTGGTCCGCGATGCCGGGCGAAGGGGTTCTTGCTCAGGTTCCCTGCAGTTTAGTTGCGCGAAGCCCTCCTTCACCCGCGATGCCGGGCGAAGGGGTCGAGTGATTAGAGAGGTCTGAATACGGTGCGAATGATTCCTCCTTTGGCTCGTGGCCCAAAAAACAGATGTCATTACAGGATCATCTCCCTCCATATTTATAAGGGGGAGAGTGATCATATTTACATGTATGCCATTGGCTGTATATGCACGGCTCTTAGTCTGATTGTCTTCTCCG
The DNA here is from genome assembly GCA_007726485.1 of Eragrostis curvula. Taxonomy (NCBI): domain Eukaryota; kingdom Viridiplantae; phylum Streptophyta; class Magnoliopsida; order Poales; family Poaceae; genus Eragrostis; species Eragrostis curvula. The sequence continues at coordinate 7,729 of RWGY01000698.1, read as the reverse complement.
TTTTGTCTTCGCCATTGGCTGTTGGTCTTCGCGTGGGTCGGGGAGGGGCTTCGGTGTAGTCCCCAACAGCGGCCTCTCTCAGCCCGCCTATGCTGTTGCCGCCCTTGTCCGTGGCGCCGTCTTCATGAACTCGGTGACCAACAGGAAGAGCATAGGAGGATAGCCATTCCGAAGACCTCGACCAATATGACACACGCTACGTCCCAATAATAAGTACTATTTTCGTTTTTAATTGTATGACACCATTGACTTTTTTATTGAACTTTGACCAATAATATATATGAAATTAATTAGTTGCTTAACGTATTGTTAGATCTATCATCAAAAACAATTTAAGATTAACTTATACATTTAACTATTTGCATAAATATTTATGAAGACGAATGGTCAAAGTAACAATAAAAATCAACGGTGTCATATATTTAAAAACGGAGGGAGTAGATCCTTTCCTCATCTCACGATCATCTCAATAGAACAGAAAGGCAGACAAGGTACACAAATATGATGCAGACTTATCTTTATTATTCAGTAAGAGATATGATATTACATTATAATACTGTTGGTGTCCTCTGGCGCAAGCCCGTGGCGCCTATAGTAAAAACTCGGTGTTTGATAAAAGTGCTGGATCAATCGCATTAGTACGTGTTGGCGACGTCGGCAAGGTGCCCCGCAAGCTCGACAGGTGTGGAGAACATGGCCATGTGATCGGCGTCGGCGATCTCCCTCACCTCTGCCTCCGAACACCCTGCGATCATCGTCCGCTGGTAGCTCTCTACAATGGCCATGTCCTGCTTGCAGACGACGTACACCTTGCGGACAGCGCCATACCGGGCCTCGCTGAACGGCGGCTTGCTCTGCTGGTCGGCGATGTAGAAGGAGCTCACCCTAGCGAGGCTCTGGGACAGCGTGTAGTCCTCCGGTGGGCTCAGCTGGTAGATCTTCTGCCGCATGAACTCGGGCCCCAGGAACACCGAAGGGGGGACGTGCTCGTCGTCCGTCACGCTGTCCATGTTGTCCCACTCCCGCGAGGTAAGCTTGATTCCAACAGAGGTGGCAAAGCAAAGGAAAACAGTGGATCGATCATGTCAGCAAACATTAGTTCAAAATATATATACATATATACCACATTCTGGTAGTCGGATGTAGTACCTGCTCGAAGACGTACGAGCGGTGGTGTGTGCAGTCCGGCATGAACGCGGTGACGAACACGGCGGCTGCGACCTTCTCCGGGAACATCTCGGCCGCGAGAGCGACGCTGAAGCCGCCGAAGCTGTGGCCGACGAGAACGGCCCTCTTCCCGTCCGGGAGCGCGGCGACGACGTCGAGCAGCGGGCGCGAGTGGTCCTCGAAGGTGGGCACGTCGCGGAGCGGGCGCGCGTCGGCGCCCGACGCGGCGAGGTCCGGCGCGTCCACGCGGTGGCCCGCGGCGCGGAGCAGCGTCGCGACGCGGTACCAGCACCACCCGCCGTGGCCCGAGCCGTGCACCAGGATGATGCGCCTCGCTGCCGCCGTTGCTTGCTGGACGTTCGTGCTCCTGGACGTCATCGCCATATCGTGTTTGCGGTGCTCAATCACTGCGAGTTAAGTGCTATATATATATGGGAGAAGGGATGTCAGTATGTCTCTATATATGTACACGACGGTTTGACGGATCAGAGCGTCATGGCTGATGCTGGCCTGGCCGGCGGCTCCGGCTCATTGAAATGGACAGAATACATGCCCGCCTCACGCCCGGTCAAAGCCAACCACCAATGCTTGACTACTGTCCTTTGTCTTCATGTAGTCCCGAAGAACACCGTCAATAGCATTAAGGAAGACGTGGATCGCTTGTCTTGAAAATAAAGAACAACTTTTATATTATAATAGACGACAGGCTATCCACGCCTTCCTAACAACTTTTTATGTTATAATAGACGACAGGCTATCCACGCCTTCTTTTGGATGCTTGATGGTGTTCTTTTGGATAGCGAGTACCCAAGAACAACTTTCTGTACAATTCTGTACTCTTGGATACATAACACAGCAGAGACCCTAAGCCTGTCCATCGCCAGTTTCGAAAAACCGGCGGCCCGCCGGTGACTCGCTGATGAATAGTATCTGCACAGGATGAACAGTGAACGTAGTTCATTTCCTACATGCCAGTTTGGTTGTCGGCTTGAGAAACCCGTGGGCGAACACCCCTAAGAGAACCCATAGAATTAGCAATACAAACATCAGGAAACATGACATAGGTTTATATTGTCTTGGAGGCCTGAACTTCTATAATTCGGCGTCTTGTGTCACCATCATGTTCTTGGTCTCGCTGCCCGTTAAAATCTATTGAGACCCTAAAACGTCAACAAGTACCGCAAGTTGAATTTTGTTGTATATCATATTTTTAGAAGTAAATAAAGCTCTATGTGGCTCTCCCTACATATATAGGACATGGATCATCTCAATAACGTCAACGCTTATCAATATTTTCTAAAAGTGGTTCAACAATAAAAATAAAAAAACGTGGTAATAAACTTAGATTCTAATTCGTCGTTTTTGGTGCACATTGTCTACTACTAAATAATGATTCCCACACATGTGGGGTTGCATGCTCCACTTAACTTGATGAACTGGAGTCTGCGCCAACAAATATAAGCTCAATCCCCAACACGTATCAACAATTTCAAACCTAGTTTAGCAATTTTTGGAACCTACTTCCACAATTTCTAAAACCTTCCAATATTTTGTGCGTAATAAGGGAGTGAACACTAGAAAAAAAACTCAAAAATGATTATTTTTATTAGATAATTAAAATAAAAATTAGCAAGAGAAAGAGAGTTAACTATCATTAAGTTGTTAGCAAAGTCTACAATTAGCAACAGAAAGAGAGTTAACTATTTCTGTAGGGCAGCTAGTAAGCAGCTGATATTGACGATGAAAGAGGAGGCCGTCTCATAATCCTTGATGAAGGAGAACACCATTGTCAAGTCGCCTCTACAACACATCCCCTTGTGAGGGAAAGTTTCTTAATATAGCATCGGATAAACCTTCAATCCTTAATCCATCATTGCTAAACTCATATCCTATATTTTTCATTGATCTTGAACTTTTATCACTTACATGGCCATGTTGACCGTTTGACATTAATCTTGACAAACATCCATGTAAAGATGATCAATTTACCCTATCCCTTTTATGCCACCTTCCGAACACGGCCCTGTTCGGCAAGTCTAGAAGCTGCTGCTTTATTGTAGCGACTGCTTGGAAAATAATTGTGAACACTGTAGCGGATGTTGAAAAATAACTGCGAACATTGTAACGGCTAATTGGCAGCAGGCTCGCCGAACAAGTTGAATAAAACTAACAAAGAAAATCGAAAGCGATGGAAAAGCCCACAGCGTTGCTCGCTCCTAAGTAATGTACGTTGCTGTCACAGGTGGATATCACTGTGCCGCGCTGTCGAAGTCACCATTGCCGTGCCGCCACGCCGCTCCGTCAATGACGATGGGGCGGAGGCCGAGGCCGCCGCGCTCAGGCTCACGTTGAGCCACTCGAGCGCAACGACGCTCAGAAGGTGGGAGAGGTCCTTGGAAGCAGTAATCTTACTAAAAAAAAAGGTAGTTTTGGAATTACAAATTTTCACAAACGGTGGAAGCTAACGGATTTACGAGAAATAGCCTGTAAAGTATAAAAGTTAAAGACCTATCGCATTTTTTTTGTGAAAAGACCTATGGCATATTAAGGATATAGGTTTTAGCAATGACAGATAGAAGATAAGAAGTTTAACCAATGATCTCTAAGGAATTTTCGCATGGTTATCATAGTTATCATAGGCCCTCCATTATCTTTTCAATTTTTAGCTCATGTTTCGCTACAAACTTTTTTGAAATTTTAGAAAAGTATTATGATATTATAAAATACTTTGGTTTTAGGGAAGTAGGAGATGTTTGGGTGAAACAAAACTTGCAGTTACAAAAAAATCATAGTATTGCGAAAATTGTGGCCTTATTGGCATTTTAGAAACTCCTCTTTAGACCTATTTTTTCTAAACTATGGTTTTGCTTAGTTTTTTTCCGATTACACAATATAACTCAGACACTCACAACGCACGCACACTCACCCCTATGAAGTAGGCAAATCCTACTCCTATGAGCATCTTCAAAAAAAACTGAGCCGGCAAATCATCGAGATTGATGAAGTCACCACTGACGCCTCACTCTCAACGGGAGCGCGTCTCCCCTACCACTGAAAGCACAATGTCGTTAAATACTAGAAAGTCCAAGACCTGAGGTGCTACTAAGGCTTTTGTAACCACCAGACTACAAGCATTTTCGCTTAAAACTATGATTTTGTAATACTTTAGTTTTAAAAAACTACAACACCGAAACATGACCTTAGTGTTTTGTACCTTCTATACTGTTGAAAAATTGTGTTTGTATGATGTAACTACAATTTTTAGCTTTTTTATTGAAATGAAGTGTATTTCTACATGTACTAAATTCGGAACTGCTCTGCGTACGTTTGCCTTGTACTGACTCCATCAGGCATATTTCGTGTGCGCGGTGCTCACTGCGAGGTAGGAGTAACGGAGAAGCGATGCCAGTACGTCAGTATATGTACGACGTTTTGACGGGTCGGCACGTCATGGCTGCTGCGGGGCGGCGGCTCCGGCTCGTTTTGAAATAAACAGAAAAGAGCGTGTACTCTCGGACTCTCGGTCCAAGTCAGCCACTATTGCTGACAACTTGGTTGTCTTCATGTGCTCGCCAAACGAAACAAAGAGGGAAAAGAATGCATGCAGCAACTAGTCGACGGGCGGCTTTTACTGACCTTTATCTTCATCTAATCATCATCAGGATCTATAAAAACTTCTGTAGAGATAAAATAAGGTTACACGTCGGCGGCAAGTAGAATTCTGTTGTAGAAGAAAATGAAGCCATTTTCCTCGCCCAACATAGGGCATCATCTCAATAATATCTACACATATCAATGTTTTCTCACAACAAGACTAGTGCACTATAGCGGCGGACTATAGCGGCGGACTAAGAAAACACGTAGCGGCGGTTTCACACCCGGTCCGCCGCTATACTGTAGCAATGAACACTGTGCATTATAGCCGCCGCTAAAAAGGTTTAACTGCAGCGGACTGAAACCAAAACCGCCGCTATTAAATGTTATTAGCGGCGGTTTCAAAGACGACCGCCGCTACAAAACTGGAGAATTATAGCAGCGGTGCTTGTTACAAGCCGCCCCTACAGAAGTATGTTTAGCGGCGGTGATAGTTTCCTGCCGCCGCTTTTCTTCCGTTCCGTATTTGAGTTAAACGAGCCTTTTAAAAACATAAACCTTCATTGATAGTAGTTATGTACATAATTACGCGATTACACGCGATTTAGATGACCTAAATACAAACTTATCGCGAATAAACGCGATTAAGACGCCTAATAACATAACTTTAAAAAAAAGGAAAACCAAAATATCCCCGCCGGTGTCCTCACGACCGGGGACGCGCCAAGTCGAAGGCGCGACTACGCCGGCTTCCAAGGACGCCACGGTGACGCCGCCGGCAACTCCGGCGGCCAAGGAGCCCACGGGGCCTCCTCCATCTCCGCCGGCATCGGAGGCCATGGGGCCGGTTCCACCTCCGGAGGGAAAAGACCCCACGGGGCCGCGTCGAGCTCCGGCTCCTCGTCGACCTCCGGCGGCAGCTCCACCTTCTCCTCGTCGACCTCCGGCGGCGGCTCCTCCGCCTGCTCGTCGACCGCCGCCGGCTCCTCTGCCTCCCCGTCGACCGCCGGTGGCTCCGGCTCCTTTAGTGACGTTTTAAACGCGTCACCGACTGCTTGTAGTGATGAATTTTTCGTCATAAATCGCGATTTATGACCTTTTAGAGTCCGTCAGCAGTCGAACGTGGTCAGTCGTGATTTATGACCTTTTTTAGACACAGACCACAGGATGGTGACGGTTCCTCATTCGTCATAAACTGAGAAGAACCAAGCCACTGGCCACGTCGGATGGCGATCCGACGTGGCTGCTGACATGGCATCGTCCATTTTCGTCATAAATCGTAATTTGGTCCACTAACGGCCCAATTTTAGCTGGGCCGTTTTGTTACTGTTTCAGCTGACATGTAGGGTCAGGATTGATGGTGAGTCCCACCAATAGAGGGCCGTTTGTTACTGTTACGTAGTGGGCTTAAAAGGGCCGGGCCCACATGTCAGTGCGCATTTCGTCACATTTTGTTTCAAGCCCAGCTTATTATTGGGCCGTTGTGTTTATAGCCCATACACGTAATTTGATTCCGTTCATACAGCAGCTGAGGCGGGTTGCCATTTTGCTGTTGGCCAATTTCTTTGTCCAATTACAATCCCAAAACTCATTTATATTGTAATTGATGTTACACAGATGACAAAACAGAAATGACAGAATATATATACAAGTTTCTAGTTGACGGTTCATAAACATGTACCGTGAGGCATAATCCCAAATAACAACTAACAAAATTACATCCATCGCACGACCAAAGGGTAAGGAGAGCATACTTAAGATTTCAGTATACAGTTTGTCCAGGACTCCAGTCGCCGGTGACGGAGCTTCAGCAGTTCCTTCAAGCGGGCATTGGCAGCTTCAGTTTGCTTCTCCATCCTCCGCCTCCCGGCATGGTAATGCTTGTTCATCCGTCCAATCTCATCGCAATTAGATTCCACTGCTGCAACTACTTCTTTTAACTCCTCCTCCAACGTTGCTCTTGTGGTAAACGGTCGAAGCACTTGATGGAGGGTGACTTATCAACATCCTGGCAAATAAAGAGCGTCAACTCAGATTTCAATCATGTACTAAGACTGCCTGAAGTGTACCAAATGTGCAAGATGAGATAAAATAGGAGTATGGGACAAGGACTTATGAAAGGTTCCTGGTTACCCTCAAAAGTGTCAGATCCGGTCACCTCCGCAGCCCGTTGCATCTCTTTCTTCTGGATAGATACGAACAAAAATTTAAACGGTAAGCTTGCAACGACAAACGAAATGGAGCTTACGTGATTGGTTATCTGAGGCAACGTTCCTTTAGTATTTTACCACAGAGATGTAGCACAGAGACCCTGTCGATTCGACCTCCTCACTCTTCTGTTGCATTGTCACATGCTTTTCCTGCACATGGTGCATTATGGTAAGATGAGGTGATCTGATAGAGTATGCTTTACATTGAAAAAAGCTATTAACAGTGTTCATAACATATAAAATTGATGCAATTTGACGTTGTGATACCTTCTGGAAGGGGCTTGACTGCATCTCTAACAGGTCTCCGGCTGGTAGGCCTCCTTTAATTGTTGTTCCTTCCACATGTAAATAGAAGCGAAGTCAAATGAATGTAATCAAAGTATGTAGCTATACTGTGCAATAAGCTTTATTTGGGGTTGCAGCACATTTTGATGAATACATAAGCATAATCATCAGGTCTAGATCTGTACTCTTTGAGTAATAAGCTTAAAATAATAGTATACTACTCAAGTAAATACAGATTATCATCATGGTTCAAGTATTCGAATGAGAAAGGACGATGCAGTTAATGTAATGGAACTGCCAGGCTGCTTGCAATGAAGTAATTTAACCTACGTTTTTAAGTCCAAAACAACATCAAAGTGGCGACATCAGGCAACCACAGATCGCCGCTCCAGATGCGTAATTTTTTCCTGAATCTAGAGTTCAACAAAACGGACCCAAGCTACATACTTATGAACTCAGCATTGCAGCACTCA